>DVXP01001776.1:0-14123 GCA_018235645.1 Junonia grisea | reverse complement strand
ACTTAAATAAAAAATGAAAACATAACAACCAAAATTTTATTTATGTAGGAACATAAATAAATTGATTCTCGCAAAAGGTTTTTTGTTTATAAATTTTCTATAAGTAAAAAAATAAAAAGTTACGCAGATTATCAACAAATATAAATGATCAAAAAATAAATCCGTCTTATTGTGTAATGTTAGTAATGTTATTATAAAGTTGGATGATATATTACAAACAAATGGGCCAATTTATCTTTAAATATATTTGACTTCGTACAATTTAACATTTCAAAAATAACATAAACAATTACATATCAACATAGGTACGTTACTTCTGAACATCAAAGTGTTCGAAAAATTATATTTTCACACATGACGTCTGAAAAGTTCAAAAGTTGATATTTCACTTTTTGACGTAAAAACGTGAACAATTTTCTCCGTATTTCCAATTTTCCACAAAATACTAAAGTTCATATAAACTGCAATTTACTGTTACAATTTAAAATATTGTAATTTTTATTTAAAATATGTTTATAAATCTTAATTGCTATTGATTGCCGAGACGTGACTAGAATATATTAAGGAGATCTTAAAGCAAACATTTCGCTTTGAAACTAAACAAGAAAACGCGATATTGATAAGATAAATATCTTTAAGTGTAGTTTTTGAAAGATTCTATAATTTATTTTCAAGTAAATTTAAATAAAACAACATGCTATATTTTTTCAAATACGTCATTATTATTGAGTTATTATTCCATATTTTTAGGTAAATAGTGATAACAGTATGTACCTAATACTTACTCCTTGGTCGAGAACTACATATAGGTAATATACTCAAACCTATGTCTCAAAATAGCGAATAATAATCCAAATCTTAGTACCTACAAATAAACTCAAAAACTATTAGACCGCTAGCATAAAATTGATTAACGTAGACTGTACTTTAATGCTATAAGTATACTTATTTAGAACCTAAGTCTAGTCTAGTCATAAGAAAGGCGGAGCAGATTGCTTTTATACTATTTATATAGATAAATAGACTAGAGTACTGATCGTCTATCAATATTACCTTAGCATTTACATTATGTACAAAGTTTCTATCCATATATTAATTTCCCTCCCAGGTCACCGAGCACACACCGTGTTCGTGGGCGTCCACGTGCCCGCTCGCCGGCATTCGCACCGCAAACACAAGCATCACCATCGCAATGGTGACAAGGACCCTGAGAAGCCTAGTAAGTTGATATACTATTTATAAAGTATTAAAAAATATTATATCTATAAATTTATGTATGTACATTTTTACTTTTATTGAGGTTCTGATTTGATTTCTTATTATAAATGCCTAGAAAATGTAAATGCCTTAAAACAGTTTAAACTTGCAACATTTATTGCAAAATTATATTTCTCCATTCGAATATTTTAGTTTTTAAAATAACTACATAAATATAATAAAAATTCGTAAGGTATTACAGTAGATTATTATTTTCATGTATTTAATAATGATTTTGAAAAAAATATATGATTTTTTTTATATAGACCAGATTTAAATCTACGGCCTTATGTTTAACAAATGCTAATCTGAAAATTATGTCTACTCTAAAGATGACACCTAGATATACTCACTTTTTTCGATCGAATTAAAAAAAAGTTATAGGTGGATATAATTATGTAATTCTATAAAATTAATAACTATAATGTGTAATATAATTTACTACTACTACTTTGTACTAAAGACCACAGTTAATATATAACTATAGTAATGATATAAAGAGACCCTAATAAAATTTGATGTGATAATATATATCATTGTATGTATATAAATATGTGTATATTTTATATAATTATTATAATTTCAGATGCTACGTACAACATTTTTGACCTTCAGGAAATTTTCTTTTCAGTATTGCATTAACATGACTTGATTGACCTTTTATGACTATAATTTTCTTTCCTCTTGATGTAGTTCAAAAGAAACATTATGAAAAGACTCGTTAGTCCTTTCATGAAAGCGGATCAAATAGTTTGTTACATGATAATGAGAGTTGACGATAAGATTATGCCTTGACTGAAACTCCAAACGCCAAGAATTTTAATCAAATATCTTAAAATACTTGATTCTTAAAGCAAGTGGTAAAGTGAGGATGTTGCGGAATTATTTGAAATTCTCTTATACCTTAATGCTTTAGTAGAATTTTTTAGTATTATTTTTTGGTTGAACATTTATAAAACTGACAATTCGGCTCCGTAGGCCCACCGATTATGGCTCGAGTTAGAAGACTTAGCGTTACGGATGATGGAGAAACATGTAAGATGAAAAATCGCGACTCATCTAGTTTAATCTTTTCCAAATTATTATTTGAACTTTTTATTGTCTCACTTGCGAATCAAGCATGACTCTATGGGATCATCCGTCAGCAAAGTTTATTTTTTTATTTCTCCATCGATGTTTCCGCAAATTTGTTTTGGTATCAACTTTCTTGTTATTATGTTGTTTCCTCTCATACATCCATTGAATATATACCTCAAAATATAATAACATTTGTTGCATTCAAAGAGTTAATTAGTATATTTATTTTCAGTGACTCCACCTGCACAAAGAGTGCAGTTTATACTCGGCGAGGATGTGGACGATAGCACTATGGAATCACACCCACTTTTCTCTGAAATGGAAGAACTTGTTAAAGATGGGGATGAATTAGAATGGAAAGAAACGGCTCGATGGATAAAATTTGAGGAGGATGTTGAAGAAGGTGGCAACAGGTGGTCCAAGCCACATGTTGCCACACTCTCCTTGCATTCATTATTTGAACTCCGAAGTCTTATTTTAAATGGCTCAGTGATTTTAGATTTAGAAGCAAATTCTTTGGAACAAGTAGCTGAAAGTGTGTTGGATAATATGATCGTCGAAGGCGGCCTTTCATACGATAGAAGGGAAAAGGTTAAAGACGCATTGTTGAGAAGACATAGGCATCAGTATGAAAGACGAAATCACAATAACATGTCCAGGCTCCCATTAATACGATCTTTGGCAGATATTGGAAGAAATCACTCATCTTGTAAAAGTGAGTACAATATATTTACTTAACTAATTAAAGGAAATCTAATCTATATATTTATGCTAAATAGGTGAAATTATATGGACATTGTGGCGGTATTATACCAGATTTCCAGGATGGTGGCTCTCGACGCTCCAGTTCGAGGAGTTGTCGGGGGCCCACCTCATCTCCAAACACGGTTCTTCTTCACGCAGCTGACGCAAGAGGCTCTTATCTAGCTGTCCCAGGTCAGCAAAGCGTGTAACGGTAACATGTGTGGATCAACTCACTAAATTCACGCTGTTTGACTGACATTCGACACGCTAGCACATTTAAGCTAATTTCAATTAAAACTGTATAAATTATATGTATATTCATTTATTGGTGTTGTCGTTTTATCATTTACTATTTTCTAATATTAAAGATAGGACCATTAAATCTTTTCCATTGTGAACAATTGGCGTTATATTCCAGTGGAAGAGGGCAGTACAACAAGTGGACATTCTCACAAAGGAGATTTTGGTCGATTCCTAGGCATCTCTAGTGCGGGTAACCGCTTTGCCCATTAATCTCTCTTCATCGATGTTTTTATATTATATTTTTGACGTTGCATTCATTTCAAATTTAATCTTTGTTTATGATGTTAATAAGTGTCTTGTCTGCTCATGTTTCCTTATTGGGCTACATGCGATTTCAAATTTGTCGTTGGAAATATGTTGTTATTTTTGGCTTTTGCTCTTGCTTTTTCCGATATATTATTCAACGTCTGTGTAATTTGTTTACTGAAAAAATCATAATTAGAATTTGTAATATACATGAATATTTGATATACATATTATTGAGAAATAAAATTTAACATTTAACTCATTAGTATTATACAACCACAGTTTTTTTTTTCATTAGATAAAATAATTGCACTCTTTATTCGTTATCGTTATATTCGTTCTTTTATGAATGTTTTTTATTTTTCACAATTTTGAATGTTGATCTTTTTGCATTTTATTTATTTTTAAAGAGTTTTTTTCTTAAATTTAATCTTATTTCAGGCGCTGCACCAGATGAAGGCATGATCAAAAGTCCGAGCAATTTGTCAATGCACCGTAACCATAGCTCTGGCGATCTTCCCATGAATGGTGACATTAATCACAAGTCCAATACGCATTTTATGCGCAAAATACCTCCTGGAGCTGAAGCTTCTAACATACTCGTCGGTGAAGTTGATTTCTTAGAAAAGACGTTGTCTGCTTTTGTAAGATTGAAAACTGGCACAATAATGGGAGACCTAACTGAAGTACCGGTCCCTACTCGATTCATGTTTGTTTTACTTGGACCGCCAAATAGTAATTCCAGCTTTCACGAGATCGGTCGAGCGATGGCTACGTTAATGTCAGATGAAATCTTTCACGAAGTCGCTTATCGAGCGAAAAAACGTGATCATCTATTAGCTGGTATAGATGAATTTCTAGATGCAGTTACTGTATTACCACCTGGTGAATGGGACCCTGCTATACGCATAGAACCACCAGCTGCCATACCATCACAAGATCCTCGTAAACGACCAAATGATAACAACCCTAAGGAAGAACCTGATGAAGAAGAAGAAGAACAAAGACAAAGAGAAGAGTCAGGCTTAGCCAGAAGCGGAAGACTTTTTGGAGGACTAATGAACGATCTTAAACGAAAAATACCCTGGTACTGGTCCGATTTTAAAGATGCATTAGCTTTACAATGCATTGCGTCTTGGATTTTTCTATATTTCGCTTGTCTTTCGCCAATAATAACATTTGGAGGTTTATTAGGCGAAGCGACTGGTAAAAACATGGCTGCAATGGAATCTTTAGTATCTGGATTCGTGTGTGGAATGGGATACGGATTCTTTTCAGGCCAACCTTTGACAATTTTAGGATCGACAGGTCCAGTTTTAGTGTTTGAAACCATAGTTTTTGAATTCTGTAAGCAAATAGGATGGAATTATATGTCGTTTAGATTTTGTATTGGTACATGGACTACTATTATCCTGATAATTCTAGTTGCAATTGATGCAAGTGCATTAGTTTGTTACATAACACGATTTACCGAAGAAAATTTTGCAACATTGATCGCGTTTATTTTCATTTACAAGGTAATTAACCGGCTAATGGTGTTTTCATTATAAAATGATGCCATTAGCCTAATAACGATGAAATTTTTACAGGCTGTGGAAAATGTAATTTCTATCGGCAAAAAGTACCCATTGAAAACACGCCCTGATGAAGTGCTCAATTATGAGTGCTATTGTTTGCCGGGCAATTACTCAAGAGTACCGGAACAATTTAATTGGACTTCCGTCGATAAGGAGTCTTGTCAGGTAATAACTAATTGGTATTCATGACGATCAAAAACATAATTGACTTAACATCTCGATATGTACACAAAGAACACATTAATGTATAAAATTGTTTTAAGTTTTATCCAAACACAACCTTTATGATTATTAAAACTTACAAATATAATTTTCAGTTATACAACGGAACTTTAGCTGGTGGGGGATGTGATACGAAAGTATATGTGCCAGATGTATTTTTGATGTCGATAATTTTGTTTCTCGGAACATTTACAATTTCGATTATTCTAAAGGACTTTAAAAATTCTCTCTTCTTTCCTTCTAAGGTGAAGTTCTTTTTCTAAGGTTTATAATTATACTGAACTAATTAAAAGAAATTACTAATTGCTTTAATTTTTCAGGTCAGACAAATAATAAGCGATTTTTCGGTCATCATCGCTATTTTGTCAATGTCATTTCTAGATTACAAAGTTGGAGTAAAAACACCAAAGTTAGAGGTGCCCTCTGAATTCAAGCCGACACTTCCAACGCGAGAATGGGTTATTACACCTTTTAATGGCAATCCTATATGGTCCGCTCTTGTAGCTATATTACCAGCTCTTTTAGGAACGATTTTAATTTTCATGGATCAACAAATAACAGCAGTTATTGTGAATCGAAAAGAAAATAAACTGAAGAAGGGTTGCGGCTATCATCTTGACCTTTTTGTCTTGGCTATTTTGATACAAATTTGTTCAATAATGGGGTTACCTTGGTTCGTAGCTGCCACAGTACTGAGTATTAATCATGTGAATTCATTGAAAGTGGAATCTGAATGCGCCGCTCCAGGAGAGAAGCCCCAGTTTTTAGGTGTAAGAGAACAAAGAGTGACGCATATCCTTATATTTCTGACTATAGGATGCTCGGTGGTTTTAACACCAGTTTTGAGACACATACCGATGCCTGTTCTATTTGGCGTATTTCTTTATATGGGAGTAGCATCGCTGAAAGGCCTTCAATTCTTCGATAGAATCCTGATAATGTTTATGCCCCAGAAGTATCAGCCAGATCACATGTTTCTACGTCAAGTGAGTGTTTCACATATAATAGAAAATGTAAAAATTAAGAACTTACTATGTTTGCGAACTCTGGCCCTAATTTTCCTTTTTTTCTAGGTACCAATTCGTCGCGTTCATTTGTTTACTGCGATACAATTGACCTGCCTCGTCTGTCTTTGGGTGATTAAGTCCTTTTCGATGACGTCCATTCTCTTCCCACTTATGCTCGTAGTAATGATAGGCATTAGGAAATCTTTAGATATATTCTTCACAAGGCGTGAAATGAAAATTTTAGATGATGTAATGCCAGAAATGACTAAAAGAAATCAAGATGAACTTCGTGAACTTGGCGATGTTGAGGTGGGATTCTTTTCGAAAGTACTATATTTTTGCTGTAAGAAATAAGAAGCTATTGAAACTGTGTTTGAAGTGTCTTTTGGTAACCCATTGTAATAAGTAGGTATCCATTTAAATGTAAATTAATGTACGAGTAAGAATAATCATTAGAAAGAGTAATTGTAAGGAAATAAGCGAATTTATAGAAGCGTAATAAAATAGCTAGATTTCAGGAATATTCTTAATTAAAAAAACATTCTTAGGCTGTTCAATTGTAGGACACCAACAAGAGTAATCCACCAGCATTTCAAGAAAATCTACAAATTCCCCTCATCAATGGGAATATTATGAATATACCTTTAACATCTATAAACATATCCGAGGAAGTTAATAAAACCGGTATTTGGAAACAGGTTAATAATAGCAATAAAGTAAAAAATCGACTCGAAACTAAGGAATTGAAAGTTAAAGCTGGAAAAAAGACGTGAGTATTAAAAACCATTGACACATCATCGTTAAATCGAGATCTTTCTGTAAAAAGAGGTGTACAAAGCTTAGGTATGTTAGTTGTATTAAACACTTCATCCATCAAACTATAAAAACCCTCATGGCATCAATAAAGAACTTTTCAGGAAATTGCACAATCATTTCATTTGTAAAGGTCAGTGTCCTATCCTTTGCTGTATATTTTAAAATAAGTTTGATTACTCTATTAATATTACAGTATTAAACACAAAAAACTTATATCAAAGAACGCACAATCCGAAATAGAAAGGCGTCTGTCGACGATGGACGAGGTGGAAGAAGACGATCCTTCACTGAAGGTGTGCATCAGAGATACTAAATTCTAACCTGACCACATTGTATTACCTGAAGGAGCACGGCATGGCACGCATCCGACACGACGCATAGGCGCTTTTTTCTCTGAACCTTTTAATATAAACTGATATAAGTAAATAGGTCTTACACAATATCGTTCAATTTGCTCATGGCAATTTAATCGCGAAAATCATAAAATCACAAAATCGTAAGTTTGGTGTGGGTGAGAATGATGTGGATGAGAAAAAGATGCGGGTTTTCGTTTCATATAAATAATGGTAGCTCACGTATTTGTATAAAAAAAACTAATTTTCCAGAATACATAATATTGTAGGTATACTTATATCTAAAAATTTGTTAATGTCAACCTTAGTTTTACCAAAATTATGTCCAAAGTTTTTTCAAAATAGGTCCATGCGCACGGAGGATGAACTTCTTTGTGTGTTTGGATGTGTTTGTGATACATTTATGCTTTTCTATGACAATGTTTGTAGCATTTATGACCGTTCAAAAATTAACTCATTTACAGACAAATATAGCCCCATCTCAATTAGATTCCGATATAATTATTATGGATGCATAATTTTATAATTCAAAGTAATCTTTCAGAAAAAGAGGCGTCTCATGCAATCCTTAGATGTAGTTCACATTATGTAGACAAAATTCAAGTATGTGTGTCTTTTTAGATATTGTAACGGCTAGTTTATTTAGTAGCCATTCCAAATACACAATTAATATTTATTATATTACAGGTGTTCTTATCTAATATTATGTGTAAATTCATATAACAAATCATTGTCGCTAAATAAAGCTATGTATCCAAAAATCATATTTCTAATCGTATACCATTATTACTATTACTAAAAATTTGTAAAAATCAAAGTACAATAACTGTTGTGAGTTGGAAAGCCAAATGTATGATGATAAGTATAGTTTGAACTTTTTAGCAAACATTCTTTTGTAGGTCGTTGTTGTATGTGCCGTATTATAAGAAATTATTGTTATTTTTTAAATTTTTAACATAATTACTGTCCGCTTTTAATGTTACACTATAGGTAAATATGTTTTATTAGGTATATAATTATTTGCATGAATTCAGTGTTTTCCAACATTATAATTACCTTAGCATGCTTTTAATAGATACTATAGTAGTTTGTATTTCATTTAAATATAAATATGTAACGCTACATGTAATATTAGTTACTGTTAGTTTATGTACGCTACAGAATCACGAATTTAATTTATTATTGCGTGAAAATTACTTTTGTAATAATTTTATAGTTGTCTGCTTACAATTTTTTTCCCTCTGGACGATTTTCAGAGCGATCTGCTAAGGCGCAAGGATTCGTGGGGTAGCGGACTTAAAAAGAATACGTCTGCTGAAACTTCAGTCTAACTTTGTTTTTTTTAATTATAAAAACATTTCTTAGACTTATCAGTTCTTTGATCGTCGTTTTGTATCCACAAAATAAATTTTAAATTTGAATATTTAAACAATTTTGTAGAAGAAAACTCGTGCGTCTTTTTTGTTTTTTGTAAAAATAAAATAAGGTCTTAAGTTGTATATTATACAAACTAAACACTATGTCAATCAAAGGAATTGTATTTCTTATAGCTTACAGTTAGTGGGTCTTAGGCTTGACAAGTAAACATTTTACATATTTAATGAATGTTTCTTAAATATATAAAAGTGTATCTTTTGATGTTGACTTTTTAAAGTCAATTGGCACAAATCAAAGCATATTGTGTTAGGGTAGCTTTAACAATATTTGATGGTATCTAATCTATTCAATAATAAAATCTCAAGTTTAAGAATTTGAATGTTATTAAGAATAAAATATTATTTTATTTTCTTATTTTGATGAACAAAGCTTTTCGATGTAGGTACCTATCTACGGGAAAAAAAAACAAAATTATATTCCATAAACTGCTTTTTAGATGAAATAGCCAATACACTCGATGTTTAGAATAATAATATTGTGTACCTACGTAATTTTAAGAAAAAAGGTTTCAGTGTTTATGTGTTTTGGTCAGGGTTCGGTAACGATTTAAATTTGGAGATAGCCAGACAATTTATTCAGCTATTTTTATAAGATTGGGTATACCTTACCTTATTTAAAGTACATAATTATTATTATACCTTTGCCACTCTTAACAGGTCTCAAATTCGATAGAAAAAATATCTAAGAAAAAATAAATTAACTGACTGAAACAAGTCCATTCTCTTAACAATTTTTGCTGGTCTTTTGAAACAACTTCAGAATGGCAAAGTATATCATTTCCACCATTAAAAAAATGAAACCCTTATTTTTACAATGTATGATTAATTTTATGATCATTTGATAATTATGAATGTTTAAGTATAATTTATGTTAGATTTAAGTCTAGGTAAGAATAATTTACCCGCGAAAACCGTATATAGATTTGGGTAAATATGTAAGGCGGTAGTGGTTAAGTGTTACCACTACAAAAATCAAGTGCCAATAGAATAACACCATTAGATTTTAAGTTTGTATGTTACATAACTGCTTATTTAGTTAAAAATGTTTATTCCACTATTATAGTCATAAAAATATATTTTTATGTACATTTTTAGGTGTCATTCATATGAAGGATGGAGACTAAAACAATTTCCCTAATACCGTATTATAATCTATGTTGTTTATTAATAAACTAATTCTTTGCAATTTTTTCTATTTTCTTGAAATATTTTCTTTGTTTTTCCCGGCCCAGTTGTTCAGAATAGTTACCGTATGCAATTATACTGCCTCCTAGTATACTTCTAGTTAAAACATAATAATTTTGAATCTAATACCTGTGTCATACTTAGTATAATTATTGTCTATACCCCTAATAGTAGAAATAACTGATAGTCGTCCCATTTTAGCTGTAATAACTATTATAATTTCTATGATAATTAATAGAACTCGATACTGCGTCTTCAACAACTTTTTAAAGTAGTTTATGAGTGTAAAATATTATTTTAAAATAATAATTACCAAATTTTCAAATCTAAGTAATTCGCTTTTCATTCATCGAATGAATGAGTTCTTTCAGTATTGCCATATATACCTATGTTTTATTTCTTGTGTTTATTTATTGCTGTTTCTACTTATAAAATATGTAAGTATCGGGTTCATTATGTATAATTAACCCTAAAATGCCTAAACTAGGGAATTATAGTCGCAATGTAGTCTGAATGTTTAATGTTTAGGACATAATTATTTTAATGGTAAAACAATTATTATTGTACCTGGCGGGATATGTTTGTTACTCGATTTGTATTGTTTTGGAGATCTTTGTGGAGTGTTATGAATAAATGGATTTTTATTGACATATTGTTATTATTTTTTAAGTAATTTTATAACTAAACCAAAGACTAAAGAGAGCAATCGTTTTAGTATGCCAAAGTACGAAGACTAAGGTAAGACTAAATTAAAAAATAAGCTAAATTAAACAAATTACGAGCATGAATACGAGCCAAATTCATTTTGCGCATGTTTCTCAAAGATTCTGATACCAATTTTTTTATCTGTACAGCGTAATGTGCATAGTTCAGATCATTCAACTTTTGTAAACCAGAGTATATTAATTCTTGTATACAAAAAAAACTAAATAAAATAAAAGATGTCACTTTTTAATATAATTCGTATAATTAAATAATCGGACTTAACATAATAAATTAATCTAATAATTGTCTAGGCGGTTAATTCTTCTTCTTCTTCTGATCGGGCAAGAGACCCATCTCCTCTTGGTACTTTCGTATCAACTGTTCCTGGACATCGGGAAGGCAAGGGGAATACCGACTGTATTCCATACTGAATTCACCTTTGCCTTGGGTCATTGACCTGAAAGAAAAAATAATTATATTGTCTATGTGCGTGAAAGTAGCGACATCTTGACGGACAGATTTTAACGGATTAACATAAAGAGCGGCCAATTAAATGTGCAAGTTTTTTAAAATTCCCAAACAAACGAATTGTAAATGCCGTTCAAAAACTAACCATAGTTTCTTGATACGATAAATTACAAAGATTTAGTACAATTTTTACCCAGTAGTCATAATCCAAAATCCAAAAATATGATAACAGGACTTAAGTTTTAATATTTTAAAATATTTTTTTTAATTAAATCAATAAATAAAGGAACATAATTATACATTTTATATTTCATAAATTATTAAATTAATTAACTTGACCTTTAACGACAAAAAAATTAAAATATATATAAAAAAAATACCTCAATTCACCAGCATATCCGAACATGTTATTCAAGGGCACTTCAGCGCATATCGTGGTCCAGCCCTCAGCGCCTTCTGTGCCGGTAATAATGCCACCGCGTTTGTTTAACTGCCCTATGACCGCACCGTGGAATTCATCCGGCATGGTCACCTCTACGTACATTATGGGTTCTAGGATCTGCCATGCACCGTCGTCGAAAACTGCAATTGAGTGGTATATTATTAATTTGACGCTTAATAGAATAGATAAAACTAATAATAACGTTCTTCTAATTTCATAAATGGCGTCAATAATTAGCCTATATCAACCACAGGGTCTCTTTTTCATATTAGAATTCATCGAAATTGTTTGAGCAGTTTAGGCGTGAAAACGCACGAAACTGACAAAGTTAGTATTGCATTTTTAATATTAGTATGGATTGGTACATAAATAAAAAAAAGAGAAACTTTATTAGATCATGGTTACTTTCCTTGTTTTTCTATTACTGTTTGTAATATCATAAAACGTGATTCTTATGTTATTTTTATTTGACTCTTTATTTATCCTAAACACGAAAGAATTCTCGTAGCAATAAAATAAATGAACAAAAGATAACCTTCTTTAACAGCGCCCTTAGCAGCCAAAAAGAAGGCCAATTCGCTGGAGTCCACAATGTGATGGCCGCCATCTTGCAACCGGAACTTGACACCTGATATCTTATGCCCTGACAAGTAGCCTTTCTGACAGGTGTCAATGAAACCCCTCTCGACACCAGGAATGAATTGCTTTGGTACATTTGTGCCTATTGTCTCATCGATGAATTCCAGTACTGCAATGATATGTTCATTGTAATTTGTAGGTCTTTTGTGACATTTAAAACAGTTTTAAGATTAACTACGTATGACTTGTACGTAAGAGTAACACATTTGTAAATATATACATACATACGGACAAATTACACAGATTGAGCTAGCCCCAAATTAAGTTCGAGACTTGTGTTATGGGATACTAACTCAACGATAATATATTTATAATACATACATATAGATATAGATAAACATCCAAGACCCAGGACAATCAGAAAAAGATCGTTTTCCATCATGACCTGGCCGGGGATCGAACCCAGGGCCTCCAAGTCGCAGATATAAGAAATATTGGCACATTTCCAATCTAAACATTTCTAATATAGAAAACTGAAGTAATTTTATAATTTTTGAAATATGTGCTTATTTGTTCTATCAAAAGCTTTTTGGTATCTTCAAGTTTTTGTATAGTAACCAAGTGTATTAAGATTAGATAATAAGATTGGAAAATGTAAGTGTGGAGTGTGGTAGTATGGGGATAAGACCCACTCAAGTGTGTGTCAGATATTCTACTATGATCAATTTTAGGTTTTCCTGAGGTCTTAAATTCTTGGAGATGGTCCCTAAGATTGTAAAAATGTAAAATAAATATTTTTTTATTTTACATCTTCTGCCTCCGACCAAAATACAGCTTTTCCCTTAAATCTACAAAATCCAGACACATGGACTTTACCTAATTTTTAATACGGACTATATTTTACTTCTTCTGCCACCAAAATACAGCTTTCTTCCACCCCCAGACACACGGACAAATCTTACTTTACCCACATTATAATACATGTAATCTATTTTCTATCTTCTACCCTAGATTCGTCGCTGGCACGCCCGTCGCCTATACAAGCGTCTCCGCATCGAAGCCCGCAGTCTCGACCATGTAAAGACTTTGAACAAGGGTCTAGAAAATAAGATCATCAGTCTGCAGCAGAGGTTAGAAGATGCCTTGGAGAAGGCGAGAAAGATTGAGCCGTTGCAGGCGCAGATCGCGGAACTTAGGTAAGTTTATGTTTACTGAAGTAGTAAAGAATTTTTTTTAAGATGTTTGTTTTGTTTTGTTGTTTTGAGCATAGGTTCTCAAAGATTTTGGTATCTTTACCAACTTTGCATGATGTACTGTTTAGTTTATAAAATTAAGAGCAAACGCCATCAAAATAAGCTAGAGACACAATATATAGATATACTTTTGTAGAATTTTTAGGGTTTAGCCACTTGGTAAAGCATGCAGTGACGCCTCTTAATGGATTGTACGCGTTCCACGTCAATGAAATCGTAAAGATTGATAGAAAAGTCATAATTACATACTGTAATAAGTAATTATGGCATAATCCAAGGTTTTTTAAACGTGGTCTGAATAATGTCCAATTGCAGAATCACAAAAACCCCTTGTTAAACGGTTTTATTTAGCTCACCCCGTTTGTTTTATTTATTCTTTATTCTTGGGTCAAATTTAGTAATTCGAATTTCACCCTCTTCCTGTCAACCGATTAATCTGAAATTTTGTATACA
>DVXP01001775.1:0-14123 GCA_018235645.1 Junonia grisea | reverse complement strand
ATTGGTCAAGTAGTTTCGGAGTCTATTCAATACAAACAAACAAACAAATATTTCCTCTTTATAATATTAGTATAGATATTACTATGGTTTACATAAATAACAATGTGTAATTACCTAAGCATAATTAAATAGACAAAACAAAAGTAAAGTCGCTTAAGTCAACAGTGTAACTAGAAGCCAAGTTATTTGAAGACATTCTTGTAACGTTATACATTAGAGCCGAGATGGCTTAGTGGTGCGAACACGTGGATCTTAACCAAGGTCGCGGGTTCAAACCTTGGCTAGCACCGTTGGATTTTCAAGTACTAAATTTATGTTTAAATTCATCTCGAGCCCGGCGGTGAAGGAAAACATCGTGAGCAAAACTTGCATGTGCCGGAAGAAATTCTGACACATGTGTATCCACCAACCCGAAGTGGAGCAGCGTGGTGGATTATGCTCCATAACCTTCTCCTTAATACGAGAAGAGGCCTATGACCAGCAGTAGGATATAAACAGGCTGTGTTACGTTTTGTTACGTTATACATTACAAAATGTGCAGTAGTAAACATGTTATCACAGAATGCGCTGGAATTTAATTACATTGAATGTTTATCACTCAACGAGACACTTAATATCTTATCATCAAACTATTTTTCAGAACAACATCCTAATAAGGTAGACTTAGTCAAAATGCGTCACTCATCAAGTACTTGAGTATACAGACAATTTGTTATCATGATAAGCTCAAAGAATAGTCTAGAAATATTAACATAAATTAATAAAACATATAATTGAGTTAACAGGTGATGTAATAAACTCATATTTTTAATTAAGACCCCCCAAATACTTAAATGTAGCTATGTATATTGAACACCTATGTTAATTTAATCTGTGAATATTTAATTCAGACCTTTTTGTTTCTCAGAAAGAATTGAAAATATTGAATAGGATCGTTAAAACGGTAAAATTAAATTGTTTTAATTAGTGCTCTTCAGTAAAATTTGATATTTATCGGAGCGATGAACCAATGCGGTAGTACGCATGCGTGGAGCTCGTCTGTCGTTCTAAAAACCGGCACGTGCCAGTTATGTTTATTTACATCTATTCAGAGGGCATAGACACAAGATTAGCGAAGATTGCTTATGGTTTCAAATTGTAGCGAACAACACCTTCTGGTAAATGCGTATATAAATATAAGCGAATATTGCACTAATCGCCTTATTTTTTGTCCTACAACTTTTTAGATAAGTGGACATTTTAAATAGTTTAAGCGGTTTTTTCGATTTCAAAAACAACGATCGACTTAAACCCAGTGTAAGAGGAGGAGATTAAAACAAAAGTAACAATGGAAATGTAATTTCTAAAGATGCTCTTTGATAAAATAAATCTCTTTCAGCGTTATCTCAAATTCTATGTAATGATGATGCAGTATCTTAAGTAGTAAGCATTAATGTATTTAGTAATAGATTAATTGTTATTACAAGAGATGATGTTATTTATAATAGTTCCGAATTAACGTATGTTCCAATGGATCGTTATTTCCTAAAAGTTGCGTGTGTTGGTGTAAAAGTAAACGGTGTGGAGGCGGTACGCCCTGCCGGTTCGGCTATTGATTTTCGTGAGGTTGCAATCTGTGGATTTTAGTAATGAACTCTTGCGTAACGGTTCTGTTACAGAAATTATGTGCTGTTACGTTGTATTGTAAATTTTTTCATTTTGTCATTCTTTATTTTGGTAATGGGATTTTCGTTGTTTGTATTGGTACCTAATATTTTTTTAATAAATAATTTAATTTTGACAAAGATTTTACTTTCAAAATTACAAAAAAAAATTATGATAAAAAAAATTTCATACACGTATCAAAATTTAACTTAATTAATTTTAGTCTTAAGTGCAGTATTTCATGCATTATCTGCAAAACTTTGTTTTATATAATGCATGCATAAGGTACGCAAACCATGAAAAACACGAGTAATAAATCTAAAAATGTATTATTTTATTTTTCATAGAAAACTTTAGACCCTAGCAAAGCCTTCGACTATGCCAATCACTGATTAAAAACAGTTATATCTGCACGTATACAACAAAATAGCATTCCATCTCGATATGCTCTCGAAGTTTTCTTTTGTTCCCGCATCGGGCGTGCAGTCTCCCGGCCAGGGCGGATCGATGGGAGTGCCGCAGGGCGCATGCCTGGGTCCACTCCCCAACACGTGTCAATGTTTATTTACCTTACCCATTTCATGCAGCTAATGCTTGAACTTTAGGTTCTTTTAGGTATTTTTTAAAATCTACATAATTAAAATTACATATTGGTTACACATGATACGATATTTTAGTAGGTGGGTGATGAAATATTTGTAAAGTAGGTAAAGCAAATAGTTGCGTATTGTAATATGTTAGAATGAAGATTTCATTAAATACTCTTATAAATTAGATTAGGATTACGCGTTACTTAAAAATCTATTCAAGACTATGTATTGTATTTATAAGCAAACTGAGAGAAATTTATATGAGACAAATTTTGGAATTATTACATCAGAATAATGATTCATGTCGATTCACCCTTGAAATGTACACATTATCGCAGTAGAGTGGAGACCCCAAAACAAGTTACATTAAGTATGGGATAGGAGGGGAGTATTGATTTGTGACGTCACATTCCCGGGAATTGCCGAATGAGTCTAAGCTATACGTGATTCCGACATAAACAAGGGGAAAAAAGCATTATAACACGTTGGTAAAGTGATAACGATTGAGTAATAGTAAAGGGTTTTAGTTATGATGTGAACTTAGCTCGTATGTGAGATTGGAATTTAACTAATAGAACAATATAAAAAATACTATTAGAAGAACCAGCTACATACGTCATTCTAGTAGTGTTGTAGTTATTTATTATTTATCAGCAATTTTTTTTATTTGGTACAGTTACAAAAAAAAAACATAATTCTCAGCTATTGTAACAAATCTTTGTTACCAATTAATTATACTTAATGCAATTGTTCGTAGTAGGTATCTTACATGAAACGTTAATATTTCTAATAGAGAATAGCTAATAAGTAACGATAGAAAATTTATATACACATCAGATTTATTTTACGTATAATTCTTAAAATGTTTAATGGATTAAGATGAAAAACATTTAAAACTATACAAGTTACAGTTAATTAAAA
Organism: Junonia grisea; assembly: GCA_018235645.1. NCBI lineage: Eukaryota > Metazoa > Arthropoda > Insecta > Lepidoptera > Nymphalidae > Junonia > Junonia grisea. Next base: position 10,968 of record DVXP01001775.1, on the reverse strand, counting down.
AATAGGGGTTGCAAAATTGCAACGCCCTGTTCCATGAAATACACGCATTGTAACATAATAAACTTGACATAGAAAACAACGGACATCTATCGATTCACACCCACATATAAAATCCTCAATAACACCCAAATTCTAACACTCATAGTAACGATATTTTATATAAACTATTAGCTAGATATAGATTTTATCATTCGCTATTAGCAAAATTAAAAACATGCCCCGATAACCGAACTATTGATTTTACTCGGAATTTACTTTCATTAGGACAGGAAAAACACGATAACGATAACACGCATTTAGATAAACTATATGAATATTCCACTTTCGGTAATAAACAAAATAGAACGAGCGACATGGCAACGTGATAACGATCTATATACCAACGGTATACTTGCAATACAGAAGAAAATACTGAAACTAGATGAAAATCAAACAAACGATACACAATTTCTATTAAGATTAAACCATAAAAGGAGTAATAAATATGACATTGACCCATTAGATTTAGAAGTTGTTCATATGAATCAGAGAAGAAATTTGGTCGAATATGTGCGGTTCTAGACCTATCGTAACGTTCGTGAGTCGTTTACCTCAGACGATGCAATGGGGGGTGACGTGGTTCACACCCGGGTATCGAGCGGAGATGCGGCGGCACTGAGCATGCTCCGCGTCATCGATTCGACGCTGAGCGGCGGTCAATGTTGGTATCGCAGTCGAGCTCCACTTAATAAGAGATTAGTAGACGATGAGATATTTAATAAAAACATCAAGTATCTCATCATCTACAGCAATCAAGAAATAGAACATACATTTTTTTATTTGCCTTCAACTGCAGTGTTTTCTTAAATTATACTAAAGAATCTAGGTAAGCATGTGTTTTATTATGTACTTGCGGTTACCCGCAGTTTCTCCTGGTGTATTGATTTTTCCCACAGATTTAAAAGGCCCGGTGTTTTCGCTTGGGTGTGAATAGTGAATACCCTTGGGTTCACCTGCGTTATGTAGGTAACCTTCGATTTAAATTCAACTTTTAGGACTAAGTTTGGGTTACGTTGATATGTTATCTAATCATCGGCTTCACATTTCACATACATTTATAGACGATCCATTTTAATTGCCTACCTATTAGGAACGTGGATTGTATTGGATTACAATATTAGCTTGAAATGTTTGTAAACAATGAGAAATGCGATACCTACATGATTCAGTTAATGCTATTATAGGAAAAAAACAGCCAACCAAGTGAAATATTGGCAGTTGGAAAAACCCTTTGCGTTGCTCAGCCACAATGTAATGGCACTGCGTGTAATAGGCTGACTTTAATGATCACTTACAAAACATTACGCTATACGACGAACATACATATATACACACATATATGTCTCGTCATAGCAGCCAGTTTGAATTGTGTAAATATGCAAATAATAACACAAAACAAGTAAATCATTATAATGAATCATTTTACTGGTACTTTATTTTTTAACTCTTTGTTTAATATTAAACAAATAATGATGTTTCAAATGGCTATATTTGACATAGACTCTGTTTACTTGAGTTCTAAAACCATTTGTTCTGAGATCACACCTCGTGAACAGACTTCATTGCCTCATATAAAAAGTTACAAAGCTGATCCTGTTATAGTTGCACGAAGGCACGAATCAAAACTTTCTAATTTCACTCCAAACAATAATAAGTCTTACAACTACCAGAATAAGAGCAACAAAATCCTTCTCACCCGAAGATAATACAAAGGGCGTTGTGATACTAACAATAAGAGAACACAAAAAAAGATGATTGTTCAGGCTTACACGTGTATTAAAATTGAAAACATCATCATATGTCTTATGCTCTTCAGTATAGAATATAAAACCGTATGCACAGTTGTCGCTTCCTTTTAACGGATCAATATCATCTGCTGCAGAATCCTTGGCCCGATTCCCGATGTGACCCGGTCCTTACACCCGGCTCCCGGTTCACGTAAAGGTTGTTACGTAACGGGACAATGAAACGACTTACATTATGTATGGTTTGCATTCAACCTACTGTAGATTTACGATTAACTTTTATGCTATTATGCCTTAATCAGCAATATTTTATGACGCATACAAATGTAACTTTACTCAAAAGTACTTCTGTCCGCGTGCTTGTCTGATACGTTTTCACGCTTCAACCGCTTCTTTCATACTAAAATTTATCAAAATTGGTTAATTTGGATAAATTTAGCATGAAACTAGGTCGCCTCGGTGAAGAACACAGGCTACATTTTACAGAAACGCAGGCGGAGCCACAGACAAAAGCTAGTTTTGAACATTTTTCTTAGCTAAAAATCTTTTAATGAAACTTGATTAATTTATTTTATTTAAAACAAGCAATACACCAGTCCAGCGTAAAAGAAGGCTTGGTATACCACTACCATACCAAACCATAAAAACATCCCACAAAAGAGTTTCAAAGAGCCGTTCGTCAACAAGACTCCTTTGATAGGAGTAAAGGCATCCACGTGCGAGGTAAGTACTCGAGTTCAGGTGAGGTCACCCTTGGCCTACTTTGAGAGGTTTCTTTACTTAGCCTCCTTACATTCGATAGATTTGAAGCTGTAATGCATTCCTGATCTATCTGGTTGTTTAAGTAGATGCATGTTTCCAGTAAGGCGTTTAGGAATTTAGTGTTGAAACTTAAAATCAAATTGAGCACTGAATGCTTTATTGACGTTGACCTGGATGTGAATTCTCGAGTTCTAAGATCTATATCGATGAGCTTAGTAATACTGGCTCTTTTTTAAGTCTTAGCTTCCAAAAATTTAAGTTATAACTATGAGGATATTGATTAGAATCAATAGAAAAGTAGCTGTAAAATCATATTTTGATGTAAAAAAATCTTGTAAACTATTCGAATTGCCGCAAATATGTACTAATAATATTATCTTCAGTTCACTGATCCTAATGTGCGTCATTGCTCGTGTTGCCAACTACTTGACAGGACCTGACAAATTGTTTAGTTGTGAATCCATGCTTGCTATCTCTCATTTAAAACACTTGAGTGGTTATGTGAAAATCGATCCCTTCACTACTGTTAAAAATAGCGTTAATGTCTCCCATTTTTAACGACTTCAAATACCGCTGAAATGGCTATAATTTGGTCTTATTACTCGTTATCATTAATTACTTCCGAGCGACTTTAAATTTATCTTCTCCGTTAGAACTCAACAGACCTTTAAAGAAAAAACCACTCATATTGATAACAATTTTCAGTTTCTCGAGTCTTATTTAACTCATTGTAAGCCATGCTAAATCAATGCCATGTAGCATCAATTCTTACCACACCTCCCAGTCTTTTTGCTTGCTCTTACATGTGCCAAGATCACTGCGCAGCCTTCAGCAACCTGAGGGTTCTGTACCGGGAGGATCAATAGCCGGGGTCGGCCGGGTCACGGGATCCTTGGCCCGATTGAAACGTCCCGGTTAACGTAGTACTACAGCCGGTGATAGTGGAATATTAGTATTTGTGTGTTGGATTATGTGATGCTCTGCTGTTGGGATGATCTGTTTGAATTTTATAATACAAATGGGTTTGAGTTTATTGCGAATTTGGTAAAATATTCTTATGTTAAAGTACCTATTGTTAAAAAAAAACGACGATGATTTTGTATGTTCCGATAGACAGCATACTCGTCAGAGGTGATACAAAAAGTGAGAGATTTGAAGACAGGCATGCTGATTCCTGAATATTTCTTTAATCATAAGTTATCATCATAAAACAACAAACATTTGACAAGTGCGAACATCAAATCAGATAAACGACACTTTAGTAACAAATAAATTACAAAAAATATATGTCTAAGTAAAAACATACGATGACTTTAAGCTTAATGAATAATCTAGAATGAAAATTCAAAAATGGTAAAGTCGATTGCGTAGAAAATTTTGCGTCATTTCGTTGTATCTTTCTGTGTCAAGATTGTAACAATTTGATTTGCTTTTGTTATCATCAGTATGTTATATCGACATAAATAGAGACATAGTCGAAACTGTTACTATTGGGCAAGTACAGTAAATTCGCTAATAACTTACACTAGAAACGTTTCAAGTATTGCTTCACAAGGTGATGATTTTGCAGATTATGCAATAGCTGTAAAAGCTGATTGTTTGAAAATTAAATAAAATATCGATGTTTTAGCAACCGAACTCAAAATGTAAATACGATTTGTAACGTTACCAAAATGATTAGGAAATCAAAATTATACAACATCATCTAACTCAACTACCAAAAATTCAAAAAGGCAACCAATTAAAACGGCAACAACCTCGTCCTGTTTTAAAATCTATTACAATCCAAAAATACAAGACAAACCCAAATTACGAACAATTAGTAAAGTATTAACATTAGCAATACAAAACGTTATCTTAGAGATATGATGCATGAACAAACACACGAATTCCGGAAAGTCATTGAAACGATATTGGGTTCCCGGTAATCCGATAGCTGGTAAACGAGCTGATTGTATTGAGTCGAACCTAACTGTACCTACACTAGCTGTCAGACTGAACGGGGCCTTGTACAAATATCCGCTTGCGATATCTGGCCGATCGTAGTTTGTAATTGATTAAAGCAAATAATAACATACATTCCATTTAGAGCCTAGCTGTAGTTTACTAACTGATGGTTATTAGAGTGGTTCGATCGACGTAAAATCTCGCAGAAGATTGGTTTCGGCAAGCTCAACTTCTAACTCGCCAAAGAATATGGACCCCCTTCATGGATGAAGAAAGTAAAGTACATACTTTCTCCTTCTTCAATCATTAAACACTGGTGGCGATGGCGCATTTGTGGCTTCCCTATTGGTGCAAATGTTTATGCATGACCATAATCATTTAACATCAATGGACCAACGTGCTCCTTTTGCCCTCTATTTTTTTCCAAAGTAAAAAAGCTCAATTTTAAATGTGTTTTTCATTGATATGGTCAATAAGGCAGAGGTATTAATAGAATGAACTACCTTGCTCATAGTTATACGTATGAACCTTGATAAAATGACACTCCTTTTTTAGGTTGTTATGTAAATAAACGTTTTAGAGGTGTGACTTCAGATTTAGTTAAAAAAATATACATTGTTTAAAGTCCTAACTAATATTGTAAATAAAATGTAAGTTTGTTTGTTACGTTTTGCATCCTTCCATATTTATACGATGATCATAAGTATTTTTGACCAAAAAAAAAGAAAAGAAAAGAAGAGGAACAAATATAGAACTAGAAAAAGATGAGTCTGTAAAAATTGCCACCTAAAGTTCCTCACATTCGAATGTATTGAAAGTATCATTGGATTGTTCTTAGAAGCAATTCTAAAGTCATACAAACTCTTTACATTCAAAGTTAACTCAAGACCTGAGCAAAACCAAAGGTTCTTAAAGACTTAAATAACTCAACATTACAATTTCAAGGAAACCATAGTTATCGCTGCACAAGTGCAGGAAGATATGCGCAAACACGCTTATCAGACTAAAGCTTCTTAACAAACAGCGATACAATGTTCTTAGTAATCAGATTGCCGTTAAAGGAACACGGCTAAACAAACTTGAGTATTTGAGGCAGTGGCTTTCAAAGTATAACCCCAAAACTGGCAGTCCAAGAAGCCACTTCAATATAGCTAGAATATGATATACACAAATACGAAATTTCGATGGCATCATTTATAAAATGGCATGGTTTAAAAACTTTTTTTGAGCAATTCCTATCATTGGTCCTTCAATTCGATGATGGTCATGATATTTTTTAAGTGCGTGAGGCAAAACATCAAAATTTATTGGTCCTATAAAAAGTTTGAGAATAACTGGTTCAGCACCTCAGACAGAATGGGGCCTCGTACCTAGCGCAGCGTGTGATCGGTGCGAACGACCATTAGTTACGAAAATGACTCAAGATAAACAATGATTTAGCTAAAATATCGTTTATGTTTAATATAGATTTAGATGACGATCAAGATGATATTAAAATTCAATGAACAATACAGTTGTCCACGGAATTTTAATATCATGTTCACAGATATAAAATTATAAGTAAATATTGATTGGATTGTGATGTAATATTTTGATTGTTATGCGTTAAAAATGTAAAATATACGAGCTACTATAATATAAAAAAATAGAAGTGGAAAAAATTATCAACAATTTTTTTCGAAAAAAAAAAATGCAATTGAAGACCATCTAAAGTTTCGTTCTGCACAATCAAATGCATTAGTTCTAAATCAGAGATCCATATACATATATGTCATACATTTTCATAAGTACCAAGAAAATAACAAACCTGATTGTAGCAATTCCATAATTTAAATCGATTTTAGAATCAAAGTAAATTAAAAAACATTTTGCGTTAGATATCCTATCTACTGAGAAAAGGTTTGTCGGGATATAATATCGTGCAAGGACCTATGCGAACGGAGCAATAACCATAAATACTACGGGTTGGGAGTTCACAAAACAACAGGTATAACAGCTTCGCACTACACGGGAATACATACAATAAAATTAAAAAAATATGTAACCCAACTATGGAGCCGTGCTGTCTTACTTTTGCTTTAGATACTTATGCTTATACATATACATACATCTATATGTATATATACGAACATATAGTCTAACCAAATTATACGTATAGCCCTTCCTTTCGGCTTCGTAATAGTTTAGTAAAAATTGGTAACATAAATATTACTAATCTTATAATTCAACATAACATTGAAACATTCGTATTTCGCACTACCAAAAATATCACATTATTTACATACGTACTCCTCGTAAAGCTTGATAGTGATAATTGATAAGGATGCGTCCGCCTGCAAACAGGCACATCCTTTGTGTCAGCAAACACTAGGTATTGAGATAAGGCCTGTTTACAGATGTTATTGGCTCAGCTGCTTGGATTTAGAAGTCAGCTGTTGGAGACGTTGATCCAGGATGGCATACCACAGGACGTCCCCTTTATCCTTTTTGAGTGAAGTATTTTAAAGATTATGTGAAGAAAGTTAGTTTGTTACATTTACAGTTGAGATTATTGAGACAACCGCTCTGGTGTAGTGGTACTGATTGTGCTATCGCCGGCGGTCGCGGGTTCGATTCCCGCTCGGGGCGGATGTTTGTATTTATATAAACATTCGTTTCTAGGTCTAGTCCTTGTGGGCCTACCCACCGTGCCTCGGAGAGCACGTAAAGCCGTCGGTCCCTTTTGTTATCAATAACACCTGATAACGATCGTTACTCATAGTAGGCAATATTCTAGTCTAAATGGTTACTTGATTGCCCTGTGGGTTGCGGAGGTCAGACGGCAATCGCTCTGCGTAGAAATCAGTAACCTGTCAAAACTTAGGCTAGAATAAAGCTGACCCTGGTTAAGTCCGGGAAATATGCTAGGAAGAAGAATTTCAAAATGTCGATTGGGCTTAGAGCGCATCAGGAATGAAAGTGAAATTAAAAGTAGGTAATTGTTAATTTAATATTATTTGTCTGTTTGTTACAGGTATCTTTATCAGAGGCTTATCTAGACAAATGATTGTCTAAATAAGCCATAGCCATTACACATAATTTTAGTATGCACTGACTGAGTAAGTAAAGTTATAAGTTTTTTGTATACGTTTAGAACAAGGACAAAATTCAATAAGAGTCGCTGTTCCATAACCGCGCCTATAACAATATGGTAATAGCTCTTATTTTCAAAAAAATATTTCAAGTGAAAAAACTTAAATGCAACGTCACGAAGACAAATCGAAGGCTGCTCGATTTCTAGCAAAAACTTAAACCAGTCGTGCGTAAAATCAGAAAAATGTAAAAAATAACAAACAACTACTAACTGACCAACAGAGAAATTACGTCGAAAAAGTGTTATTTCTGTTAAGTCACGTTGAAGATGACTATTTTGCTGTTGTTACTGCAAGTAGCCAAATGTTTGAGATTAAATAAATAAATGATATTCGATATGTTATTGACGGTACATTATCTAGTAAGTGCAACTGAAATACAATATTATTACTCTATTGTTTTAATATTTTTAAGACTAAGTTTGAAATTCCTTTACTGCAGAATTCGATTTTAGGTTTCGAAAATCTGAAATTTAAATGCATTTTCAAAGACTTTCAGAAAATAAAACGGTTTTACCATTCTACTAACTTCTACCATTTAAATTTCCAATCATAGTAAATTAATCTAAATTCTAGAAACATTAGGAAATCTATGATTTGAAGTTTGCGATTTTTAATATGATAAAAATAGTTTTACTTCAAATCTAAGAACATAAGATATAACTACCAATTAATGTGTATTCAAAACTTGTGATATATCAATACAAATTAAATCAAAATATTGAAGAAACCATTCTCCAGACAACGACTCGAATCGATTTAAAAACAATTCTCAAAATATCCTTAACCCTAAATCTAATGATGCAAGCCACAGACAGACAAAAGTTTCACGGCCGCATGACAATGAACCAAGGCCTTCAGCCTCAGAACCGGCTAACAAAGAAACCGTTCTTCACATATCGATTCGAATCGATTTAAACCAATTCTCAAAATATTGTCAACCCTAAAACTAATGACGCAAGTCACAGACAGACAAGAGTTTCACGGTCGCATGACAATGCACCACGCCCTGCAGCCTCGGAGCTGAATGAAACCTTATAATTTGCGACCGCTGCCGAAGTGCCGACCCTCCAAATATGCACGTCACATGTTATGTAATTGAATAAGTAATACAATGACGATATTCATTTGGACATAATAATTGCATGTTTGGTAGTTATCCTGCTACTTGAAATTAGTAACAAATAATTTGCTGTCTTTTTGTTTAATTTTCCGGCGCGCAAGAAGTCTATATATTTCAAGTACTGATTCGGCATATTCTTAAAAGAAAAGTACAACATTAAATTAAGAAAATTAAGAAAAATTAATTTAAAAAGTTCTGACAATGGAACTAAATAATAAACATGTGATTAATAAAGGACCTATCTTATTTTTTATTATATTATTTTTACATTACGATGTCTTAATAGAAATAGAAATAGAAATAATAAATTATACACACTCAACGGTCCCCTAGTAAGATCATTGATCTTCGGATCAGTGTCGGGGCACCGGATAGAACACACAACACAAACACAAACACCCAGACCACGACAGACACCCATATGACCAATACAGATGTCTGTCATGAGCGGGGATCGAACCCGCGACCGTTAGCACTTCAGTCAGTTGCAGTGACCACTGCGCCAACACTGTCGTCAATATAAATAATAGCACTATAGGTATAAGTTCATAATAAAACTCTTTCATAAAGAAGGTCTAATTGTAAGTAAGTCAGCCAATGAACCTGAACATAGTCGAAGAAAGCCATTCCCAGCCCCGACAGTGATTTAGAATGCACACGACAACACAAATGCATTTGCAAGCGGAAGCTACCACTTTCACTCACACAAAAGACCTACAATAATTGATTAACAATTATCCATTAGAAGCTTATACGAATGAACCTCTAGCTATCAAATTTTACAATCAGTAGCATAGCTAGTAGTGGTGACATTCTGAGCGGATTCTCAAAATTTACACCCCGTGTCCCTTGAGGCCCGATGTGGTGGATGTACTTTTTAGAAACACCACTTGTGAAACTTGCACCCCTGTCATCTCGATGTTTTCGTAAACAATTTTTGTGCTATTTATGAATGGGTGTCGGTCCCTCTGTCCCCCCTACCGACGCTGGCTACAAACACAGGATATAAATAAAAAGGTCCATATCTTCATTCCGAAATGCAAGGCCGTAGAGGAATCACGTGAATATGCAACAAAAATGAGTATTATATTTTTAATATATCAAACCAAATCTTAAGAGATCTCCGCCGCCCATCAAAGTAAAACCACAATTACCTACTGGTCTAAAAAGAAATAAAGGAAATGGGAAGTAAAGAAAGTGAAGGGGAGAGTTCCCCGCTTTCGCATTGATAACATTAATTTGATTATGAATCATCATTGACGACATTAAGTACGCACGTAGCGATTTAATGTATACAAAGTACCTACGTGTCCCAACTTTGGTGACCTAACTGACGTAATGGTAACAAAATAATGTGTCTTTAACTCCAACAATGAATTCGTTTCGACTGGAAAAAGATGTACCTAATATACATTTTTAATAACACTTAAAATCGGTAGTGTAGCTAGACGGGGACCAGTGGGGGCGAGAGAAGAGGTTCTCCCTGGGTGTTACTATTTAGGTAGTTCAATTAGCAAGTGTATGTTTTAAAGCGCAAAATTAATTTAATAAAAGCAAAGGTGTAATTTTTTCTGATCCCGAAAAAAGGGTCCCGAAAAAAGACTAAAGGTGCAAGTTTGACGGGACGGATTCCTAAAAAAAAGTTCGCCCGTAAAGTGCGTGACAAAAATGAACAAAAATTAGTGCAATGGAAAAAATGAGCGGTGCAACTTCGATCTGCATTCCTAAATGAAAACGTCATTCGCACAGGGAAGGGGTGCAAAAATCTGAGTCCGCCCCGCTTGTCACCCATGCTAGCTACGCCACTGCCTAAAATAGACTGAATCAATTAAAAAAAAACAAATCATTGATAATGTTCTCAATATTAATTGATTTTTCTATTTTAGATCACGTACCTCCTTTCTTGAATCGACAGAAATAATTTCAGTAAATAAAAAATATAGCAGTTAGAATCCCTTTCATAATCCAATACCAAGAATGATCCGCCATTGACCTTATTAAATAGTAATGATTTCATTACAAGATTACATTTTCATATTAATTAATAATTTATAGCTGAAATTATTGACACTTCCAAGGATCTGTATTATCACGCAATTGAATGAAAAGTAATAAGAAATAGTCCTAGGAAATAGTACAGTAGAATTAAATTTAAACATCAAATCAAAAATTCGCGACCCAACGGGATTCGAACCCGCACCTTCTGCCTTGCCGGGGCAGG
>DVXP01001774.1:0-14131 GCA_018235645.1 Junonia grisea | reverse complement strand
GAAAATATCTGTTTCTTTGATTTTTTCTACATTTTTATTATTTTTAGTTTTATGTTAAGAAGTATGAATATTTTAAAGTTTGTTTCTTAATCATTAAAAAAAGTAAAAACGTGTTTCTTTTTACTTTCCTTCTAATCGAACCAATAGAGGGCCTCGCAAAATGTACTTCGCCCACACTCAATTTTGATCTTGCGCCGCCACTGGGTATAGGATTCATAGATGTTACATCTTAATTTTATTTTATTATGATATTCTTAAAAATGTTTTGGGAGCTCATTAATTTACCTAGATATTATCTCATTTTTATTTGACCAAAGGTTTTACTATAGTTTTAATATACATTGCAGGTAAATAGTTTAATAGGACGATCGAAAAGAAAAGTAAAATATAAAGAAAAAAGTACAATTACTGGTAAGGTAACCCTAACATAAAAAGTTAATAAATAATAAATTCATATTTTATTTTATTTTTTCCGCAGAACCCTAAAAATGTTAAATAATAATTTATATGTTAATGTAAAAAAAACATTTAATTGTAAATAATAACATTTTTGAATAAGGTCTTCACATTTTTCCCCAAATGTATGCTATTTTCTCGCATACTCGCTCATTAAAAATTAATTTTAAGATTCCCCAGCCATGAGTTCCGATAGTATATTAGAAACAATTGCGCATCAAGAAGAAGTTATAAAAGCAAACAAAGAAGTTTTAGAACAACTTTATGCAGATATCGCCGAATTAGAAGGAAGAAAATCTAAGTACGACGAAAACCTAGCGCAGCAGGAAAGTGATTCCAGTCGAAATACGTTATCCGAAATGAATGCTATTGCACAATTGGAAAACGAAGTATCTAAAAGAAATAGACATATAAGAAAATTACTCGGTGACGTTAAAGTACGAATATATCTTTTAATATTATTTTATATTGGAAATACAGTAGGATAATTATTACATATACTATGATACCCTTTTTAGGTATTGGAAGAAGAAAATACTTCTTTAAAACATAACTTGACAATATTTAAAGAAAAATTAAAGGAGGCTACACTTCTCATCGAAAATTTGACTGAAGAATTGTTTACTTTGAATAAAAACACTGCGAATATGAAAGGTTAGTAGGATTTTATTTTTTTGTTTATTTATTTACATTTTGGAATGATTCTATTCTTTAACCGGGCAGAGGGTTGTTTCATGAACAAGATAATAAGAAACCCGGCTATTCCTATTATATGAACGTCCTATTATTTGTATAATTTAAATAAATATTTACTATATTGTTACTTATAATTAAAGACGCTTATTTCACTATTACTTTTCAGAACATCTTGGTAAAACAGAACAAGAAAGAGCCAACTTATATATAGAATTAGAAAACCTGAGGAAAGATATAAATGATAAAGATTTAAAATATGAAAAGATAGAAGGTGATGCTAGAAATAAATTACAACAAATAAAGGTTAGTATGAATGTCCATAATATTGTGTACATGGTATTATTATTTAGTACGTATGTTGTTAATGATTTGTATTTGTTAAGATATAGGTACTATTTCATTTTAATAAAATCAAGTTATAATTTTTTATAATTACATAAAATTAATAACATTAAAATATATATGTGTAGGTATATTAACAGTTAACAAGATTCATGAACATTTTATATTAGATCAAAGAATAACAATAAGTTATGTTGTTTTGATTGTACTGTATAAGCAATAAATTTAAATATAAGGTTGAATTCATTACATTAGGCAATATTTTACCAAGTAGATATAATTAAATTAGCATTATTAAAATTAAATTAACTAAGTATACATGTAGGTACTTGATCACTTATTACATAATATAATAAGAAGTTTCAATTAAAGTTTCATACTGTTGCCCTACAAATTAGATTAAAAAAATTATACCTTTGCGATGCGAACACAAATTCGACTGTTTGTTGTGTCGCGCAGCGTAGCACCGCACCACGTCAAGTTTACTTACGTAGGATGCCGGGTTATATTAAATCACTTTTGTCTAACAGAATTTATTGAAACATCAAACAGAAGAAACGAAACGTTTATATGAAGAAAATGCACGATTAAAAGAAGAATTTACACTGTCATCTAAGAAAATTGAATCACCAAAAGTAAGTTATGTTTTATAAGTATTAAAACTATACCAACTTGCTTTACACTTAATTATACCAACCATTTATTAACAGAAAACTTTACCAGAAGAATCAAAAATTAAAGAGCTCCAAGAAAAATTAGCAGAAGCTGCAGATGAGATGATGAAATCCGCTGATTTAATTAAAAGATTGACTAACGAAAACAAACGATTAAAGTCAATAATTGATGATGTACCTGATAATTCATTAACTGACCAAAAAAATGAAAGTGATGACGGTAAAGAAAAGAGTATGATCATTAAACTCAGAAAGAGAGTAAAAAGGTTAAATTATGCACTTCAATGTTCTGAAGATATGTTAGCTGTTAGAGAAAAAGAGGTGAGTGAAAAGAAAAGATCAACGTTCTTACGTAAGTAATTTATAATGCACATGGTATCTAAATTTTCAGCTTAGTGAAGCAGCTGAACAATTACAATTATTAAAGTCAGATAAAGGTGTAAACACACTGATAGAAGATATTAAGAAAAAGAAGAGAGAATTAAACATTAAGGATGATGATATTAAAAATCTTGTTAAAGAAGTGAATGATTTAAATGAATTTGTTAATCATTTGCAACTTGAAAACGAAGCAATGAGGTACGCGTTAGATTTAAATTAACGAAAAATTTTACCCTAATTAGCATTTTTTCTGTACCCTCGACATACAATAAGATGAACTCATTATAATTATACAAATTTAGTAATGTTAAGTGTCAGCTATGTATCGCCTACTTTTTATGATAAAAAACTTCCGACTCCAAATTCACACTATGAGTGTGTTTATTACATAATTATTATATTATTATATTTAGGTTTTAACAAAATCTGATCATTACTTCTCGTAACAAACACATCCATTTCCAATTAGTTATAATAAGATATTAAATCGTATCATTTTATTAATAATCATTGAATCTACTTTTTCTACTTTTAATGATATAATGAATATATTAATTTATTTAAGGGAAAAACTACGGATACCATTAAATGAGAAAATTATTACTCGCGGAGTTTTGAAAAGATTTAGTGATATGGAAAAAAACAATATAGAACTTATGAAGAAGATACAAAGTTATGAAAACAATCTTATTTCATTAGAAATAGATAACCATGAAAAAGACACAGTTATTTCAAATTTAAAAGTAATCTTAGAAAAAACAAAATCTAGTAACAAATTAAAAAATCAAGAATTGATTTATGGTAACAACGAGGAAACAGATAAGTACGTTCATTTCGATTGTATTAATCTTTGTTTTTTTTTAATCTTTCCTTTAATTATCATATCTTTTTTCTTTTCCTTCAGTAAATCTCAATCAAACATAAATGAAAACACTTTAAAGAAAGAAGACATACAGGCAATCATTGAAGAAAATGAAGGTCTTAGAAATGGGCTTACCGAACTTCTGAATTTTTTGAAAGACAATAGTAAGGTCTTATTATTATTCAATTTTACTTAAACGTGAAGTATACTTTAATGTAGGTACTACAAATGTTTTATTTTAGGGAACACAACTTCCGGTGTTCTAGCATTGGAATGTCCTAGTTTAGATGCTGTTTTAAATTCAATGGACGCAAGGAAATCGGCTGGATGGTTTTCACCGCACATGAAAACGGTAATGGAGTTAAAAGCGGCAATAGGTAGCAAAGATGCCTTAATGCAGGCACTACATGAATCAAGGTATTCAGCTCTTAAATTGTAGAAATATTTTAATAAAACTACTTATAAAACGTATGTATTTTGTATGATGTATTTTCAGAAATGAAACATTTAAAGTAATGTCCAAACTAAATGAAGAGGAACGAAAATCATCGGAGTTAGTAAAAACACTACAAGAAATACAAGATAAGATAAAAAACGATACGGAAGACAATTCAAATGCATCTGATATGAGCATTGGAGAATTTGGATCTTGGGTGATGAACATTAATTATAACAATATCGATTTAAGCAACGAAAATGATGTACAAAATATTATGTCTAAAGGCAATGTTTGGTTTGAAAATCAGTTTAGACAAGTTATTCAATATTTTCGGAACAAATTTACTATCCTCTTTGACAAGTTTACTGCCTTAACAATTAGTGCAGCTGATGATCAAAATAAATGGAGTATTCAAGAAGAGCATTACAAAGCAGAAATAGAACATTTAAAATCTCAAATTGAAGAAGATGATACCAGAAACCATTCTCCTGGATTAATAAGTATCACTAAACCGAATTTCGTAGACAGGAAATATGCTTTTCTGGAAGAGTCATATAAACAAATAAGAACAATTAATGAAAATATTAAAAATGAATATTTAGAGAGCAAAAAAGAAAGATTGAATGAAGCCTACGAATATGAGAAAAAGATTCAAAACCTAGTACAATCTGTAATAAATCTCAGTGACAAGTTACGTGATTCTGTACCTCTGGAGCTCTTTCTAAAACAAAATGCTATTTTAAACAATTTTGTAGTTAAACACAGATCCACTATAGAAACAAAATCAATAAATTATATTTTATCAGAAGATTTACTGAAACGATTAGAAGAAAATAAATTTGAAATTCTAGAAAATATTCGTAAAGAAATTCAAAATACCTGTGAGTACTGACTGAGGAAATATACTTCACAAAATGTATTTTAATTTGTAGTTATTGTAATTAAATAATTAATATATCACTTATTACCATTGCAGCAAATACAGAGAAGAAAACAATTGATGATATAATACTAAATAGCGACCACTCGATAGTTCAAAAACAGCTTCAACAAACGTGCACTGAATTACAAAATAAAAATGTTCAAATAGAGCAGTTGGAGAAGAAAATATTGGATTTACAAATTTCACAATCCGAAATAATGTAACGTGATTATTTTAAAAGCAAGTTATTTATAGATGCAATGTATTTATTTGATCGGGTTCAACGTATTTTTATTTTTCAGAGATAAAACATTACACTTGGAACCATGTGAAAATGTAAATTTACTCAAAGAACAGACACATAAATTAAACGACGAAAATAATATACTAAAACAACAGTACCAAACTATTAGAAACGAATTAGATAATATTATTTTAGAGGTATTTGTAATTTTATATGTTTCTTTCTTAATAATTACATTTTAACATAATTTATAAAAGACATTTACTAACACCTAAAAACTTAAAAATTTTGAAATTGAAAAAATTTGGCTGGACTATTATTTCAGTGGTATATGTAGATATACTTACAATTTTATGAGAAATGTACGTAAGAGAAATATACGAAGTTGTGGGCAACTGCTAGTAAGAGTCGTATTCTCTATTATATATATGTACTTAATAGTATTCTCTGTACTTATTACTCATTGTTCAAATCAACATTCTTGCTTTTTTACAGTTACAAGCGTATAAAAATAAAAACCTTGATTATGATAAAGAAATAAATATGTTAAGACATCAAATTATCGATCTGCAATCTACCGGTGATACTAAAGCAACCATAGCTAAGTAAAAAATATTTTGAATATTTTAATTTTTTAGTTTTATTTTTTCTACAGTACAATATGGTCAATATTGTAATGTTTTTATTTCTTATTAGAATAAGTGGCGAAGTTTTACTGGCTCAAATGCAGAGTTCAGAATATCAAAATAAAATACAATCTCTTACGCTAGCTTTAAAAAGAGAGAAAGAGTTAAGAGCCGAAACCGAAGAAATTTTAATGAATCGTCAAAAGGTCTTTGATATTTATACCCTTCGATATAAGGCTAACTTAAGGTAACGTTCAAAGTAATTGATTAAGTTAGTGATTTAAACGCATATTCAAATATGATTAAATAAATGATAATGAAATAAATAAAATGATATTTTTAATAACTTAATAAATTACATATTTTTCATAATAAAATTCAAAACTATATACTTTTTAAGGAATGTAAATAAAGTTCTTAACATATTAAGACAACAATATCAAGGAAGCTTACCTTTGATCTCTCTGGAAAATTTCTTAAGTATGAAAGAAGAGGTTCAGCGCAAATCTGATACTTTTGATCAAAAACTTAACGAAATTGAAGATATACAGTCGAGTCTAATGACAAAACATAGTGTTTATAATCAAATATTAGATTTATCAACTGCAAAGTGCTCGGAAGACGAAGACAGTTGTCAACATAAAATAAAGAATATTATAAAAGTAAGAAATATAATAATATAAAGCAATAACAATAACAGTATATAATTAAAGACTGAATATATTTTCAGGAGAAAACTCAAAAACTGGAAATTGAATATTACAAGGGAAAGATAGAATCGTTGGAACAATTATATAAGGAAATAATGAAACGATGTGCTCTACTAGAAAAAACTCTAATTCTTGTCAATCAAGGATCCAAATTAAACGAATTTTCAATTCAAACTGCACATCCAACAAAACAAAACGATTATTTCGGCTTAGAAGTATTAGATATCCAATCCGACGAGGATTCGAATAGTCTAAGTACAAATATATTTCTATGTTTCTACAATAATTAAATTATAAATCTTCTTTAATATACTATCATACTCGTACATGTCTTCTTATTAATTGCAGATAGTCGAACACAAACTTTATCTCACCCTAAAGTAGATATAAAAGTTTTAAATGAAGCTACTAAAAATGTGAGCGAAATAAATGAAGAAACAAAACATCAAAATTTAACAAAGCTGACTGCAAAAAACGACAAGCAAATACAAACTTCTAGTTTAACAAAATTTGATACAAAATCAATGCAAACCGAAACTGATGAAAGCAACTTGAAGTTGAACACACTGGTTGAAAATCTTTTGCAGGAAATAAAACAAAAGGAGCAAATAATTGAAGATTTTACCGCAAAAGTTAAAACGCGCGAAGAAGAGGTATTTCTATTACATAAAGAAAACAAAAAGAAAAATGAAACGCTTCGAAATTTATCTGATTCAAACAAGCAAAAAGAAGAACTCATTAACAAATTACAAATAGCTCAGGAATCTTTAAAACAGGAAATAAGTAGTCTTAAAGCAAGCCAAGGGCAGGAAATAAATAAATTAAATGAAACAATAAACGTAGAAAATCAAGCACTTTTAATAGAGCTTAAGAAAATACAAAGTAATAAAAATGAAATAATAACTGAATATAGAGAATTATTAAGCAAAGAAAGAGTCGACTACGCTAATTCTCTGAAAGATTTGCAAATGAAAGTTAAAGATCTTCAAACGGAGTTGAACCAGTGGGTATACGAATAGGCTAAAATATTTAAGCTAAAATTTAGTTATTTTTTCCATCCACAATCAATCATTTTAGTCATGCTTGGTAGACAGCATGGATCTTATCTTACGTTTTACTAAAATATACATTATATAATGTAATTCATTAATCGTATCTTATTTATTACAGGAGAGAAGCTAAAACAATCACTTCCTCTAGTGACGCTAGTAAAGAATCAAACAATAAACTTACTGTGAAAATTTGCGACTTAGAAGGCAAATGTTTTAAGTTACAAAGTGAACTAGACGGATATAAAGGAGAATTGTTAGTGTTTATAGTTTACAATTTATTACTTTATAAATAAGGAAAATAAAGCTTAAAATTTCTTGCAGTGAAAATCAACAAAGTGAACTGGAACGGTGGAAGAATTTAGCATCTGAAAGACTTAATAAAATGGAACAACTAAGTGCACAATTAAAAGAAAGGCACTATCACGAAGTAAGTTTAAAAATATATTAAATTGATATATCGTAGTTTCAATTTATCTATAATGTACCTAGTTGAATAATTTTAATGTGTAATGAGTAAGTAACTAATTAAAAAGGTTGACAAATGCGTACCTTTATTGATTTATGAAATATTTATTTTACAATTAATAAAAATACACCATTTAAAAATAATGGACAAATAATGAAACTTGCTGTTTGCCCACATGTTAAAGTATAATTGTTACTTGCTTATTTAAAATTATAGGTAGAATCGTATAAAACAGAAAATGAACATTGGTTGACACAACTTAAGGAGACGCAGCGGGAACACATAGAGTTACGTGCTCGCTTAACCGAACAAAAAACTTTGCACTTAAAGCAAATGACGGAAAAAGATAATCACATTGATCAACTTCGTTCTGTTGTTAATAATCTAAAGGTAAATTTCATAATTGTTTGTAATACTTCTTTAATTAACCCAAATGCTAGTGAATATCTTAGTGATAAAATATATGTAATAGATAGTTTTTAAAAGGGTAGAATTAAGACGACCCTGGTTAAAGTATGCTAGGAAGAAGAGTAAATGTTTATGAGATCAATCTTTCACTTTCAGACACAAATCCTAAATATGCAAACAATGCTCACTACTAATGACCCTAGTTTCGACCTGTCTGCGATTGTAGAGGTTGATGAAGTCAGCGATGGAATGTCTCAACAGGGATCAGATAGACTGGAATTAAAGTTTGAATCGACGGTTGACTTTAATGAAATACAAGATGACTTCGCAAAGTTACCTTGTAGCTCTACTGCCATATGGTAAGTATTCAGTTCATGTAATCAGATGGCTATTGACATAATTGTACTAAACAATATGATGTTTCATATTTATATATTTTGTTTTATTAAACTACACATATGAAATTAAACGAGTTTATAATTAAACCTATTGCGAAATGAAATCGCTAAGGCTAGTTAAGCTATCATCATTTTAGCATCTAATTTTTACTTCCAACTTAAAGAGATACTAAGCTATAGACACCTTAACGTACTACCGTACTTTTGTTTAATATTAAATATTAAACAAATTGACCTGTTTTAGGCAAGAGCCATTAATAGATCGTCTACGAAGAGAGAAGCAGTTAATGGGTAAACAGAATGCAATATTACGGAGACAGATAAAAGTGCTAGCGGCGAGAGAACGCAGATCCCGACTGGATGCGCAAAATCTGAAGAATCAAGTATTTCGCATGTAATTTCCACTTTACATTATTACTAATTAAATTTGAGTTTCATCGTTTCATTTGTTAGTTTGTTAAGTGCGTTCTTTCCATGTTGTTTTTTTAATCCTTACGTATCATTATCATCATTATTAATTTATTTTATGAAGCAAGTATATTCTGCTTAGGCCTTTGTATGTTTGTATTATATTGTTTTATCTAAAAAAAACTATAATTGAAAATACTTTGTACAAAATGTATTTTAAAGGCGTAACGATTAAGTTTCTTGCCGGTTCTTCTCTGCTGAAATCTACATTTTTATCTTATGGTAATGCACCAACAGCCTATATGAACAAAGTATATTTCTTAGTTAAAGTTGCATTAATGTAAGTGTAAAAGTTTTTTTTTATAACATAAAACATGATGATGATATAAACTTAAGAAATCGAAAGAACTCAACAACAATCATGTATGTAGCTCAGTAAATATTATAACATTATATTACAGACATAATTAATGATAGTGATAATAATAATACAACTTAAACTCACACATGTAATAAAAAAAACAACAGCTAAAAGCAAAATAACACGATCCAGCAGCACGACGGGCAATAAAGTGCCGTCAGCGGAGTCGGCCGCGTTACAGAGTAAGATCGCGTCGCTGCAGGCGCAGCTCACGAGCGCGCGTCGTGACGCACACTCTAATGTCGCGCTCTGGGATAAGTGGAAGAGGTATTGATATGTTTTAGGGAAGATAACTAAATAGAACTAGAAGCCTAAACCTTCCTTTTGCCTTTGAATACTTCCTTTTTATCCAGTCCTTTTTATATAGTGAATTGCCTGCCCCTTTGTCGTCTATTAGCATCAAAAAAATATATCATCTATCAAATTTAATGTTAATATGAATTTAATCAATGTGGTGCAAATATTTAACTGTCCATAGTTATAATAAAACTTTGGATTTGGATATGTAGGTAAGCATCGAGACACTATCTGACTGACTGACCCCGAAGCAAAAAAAAGTATTAGGTATGTTTATCATATGTACATTTTAGACAGATATATAAGTACATAAAACCACACTTTCATGTATATCTGACCTGTTTGTTTTAATTTTGAGTACTGTAATGCAGTTATTTCTTAATGCTGACGTTTCTTAGTTATAATTTATGACAATCTTTTGGATTTTAACGTTTGAGTGTCATCAGCTCCTATCTAGTTATTTCTGGAATCAGCAGAATCAGTCTAAGTAATTTCCCAATCTAATTAACCCAATCTAATCTAATTAATTATGGTGCTGCTCGTTGACATTGGTAGATTGTCGATTAATTTATTTTTCATTTACATTTTTATCTTGTTATTAGAGCGCAACAAGCAGCTGATCGGTGGCAGGCACGTTACGAAGAAAAATGTCAAGAAGTTAAGAAATTAGAAGCAAGTTTGCATTTAAGTAAATCAGCCGTAAACAGATTAGAAAAAGAAAAGCGTATTCTCCTATCAAGACTTGGAGATGAGAAAGGTAAATTATTTATATGGTTTACCTTCAGCGTTATTTAAAATGTTTATAACAATTGCAACCATTAATTGAATCTTGAATTTATTCCGATTTATGCCAGTAAACTAATTAGTGATCTAAGTTTATTACTTTCAAATCATAATATTATAAGGTAACTCAATCAGTGGTCCTAAAACTAAATTACAATATTATATACCAAACATAGCAACAAACACCCATATAAGTAAATTTAAATATTACAGAAGAAAAACAGCTAGCAATAGAAAAGCAAGAAGTAGAGGGGTCAGAGAAGACGTCTAGGAGTGAACAGTGTCTCAGCCCTCCGGCGGTCTCGGCGCGTGCGCTGCTCGGCCGGGTCGAAGCTCAGCAACGGAGGATTGCTGCGCTTGAAATTGCTGAACGGGTGAATATGATGGTCATACACTATTTATATAGTAGTCATGCACATGTACATTGTCTGCTCAAAAGCGATTTTCAAACAAAAACAGAAGTTTACAACTTTTGTATTCTCAACTCGTGTAGGTAACAAAACAAAATATTTTATTGGCAACGAAAATTTAAGAAAAACAAACAGTTACAGATACTGAAATTGCCAAAAATTTTTGGTGAAGGAGGCACTTTAAGAAGTATTAATAAGTTTATTGACAATTTCAAAAGAAAGATGCGAGAAAAAAAATCGTAATTTTTTGCCATTTCAATGAGGGGTCGAAATAGTAATAGATTTATTCTCGTACTTTTCAAACATTTCATAGAAGAAATTCTCAAACATCGAACTCATAATCATATTCCAAAAGGATCATCACAATGTTAAATATGAACTGTGAAAAATTACTTTACGATCACACCTAATTCATAATTATGAATATGTCACTGGTATTGTGCCTATAGAAATAAAACTACATCATTTAATATACTTTACCGTTTCAGGGTAATGAAACGTTAGTGTCAGAATATGAAAAATCACTGGCAGAAATAGCATCGCTCAAAGGACAAGTATTAAAACTGGAGTCTACACTTCTCGAGGCTCAAATCCAGTCTCCGTTGAAATCGACGGCGGATACACTGCCAGAGTTACAATATTGGAGGAAGTATGAAATTTATATTTAATTTTACTTTCTTACTTTAAACTGTTTTCTTCCATTGTACGTACTCACTTTGCTCGTTTATTCCTCTGCGCCAATTTCGATCTCTTCTTACAAAATTTGTTCCCTTACATGTTGAATTATCTTAAGTCACTTTTTGTGGCCGCCAAAATTAATATCTAGTTAGGTATGGGTTCAAACTAATTTATGTCATATTTTGAGGTATATGTTTGAAAATCATTCATTCAGTCACGATTACCAAAACAAAAATATAAAATTATTATTATATCTATTTATCGTTATTTTCTAAATAAAAACCCTGTTACAGCTATTGCGACATGTTGAAAGAAGAAAATATGCAGCTAACATTGAGAGTGAACTCCATAGAAAACGCTCCCGCTTCCGCTCATCAGCAACGCGTTAATGATTTGGAGCAAACCGTACTTACGTTGAGAGGTACAAATTGATCATAAATGATAGTGTTGTTACCTAATGCAAGCGAGGTATTATTGACTGTTATCCTGAAATATCCTGAGATCCTATCGCAAAAAATTAAAAAAAATTAGCAGATATTGTGTATGCAATACGGAACGAATGCATTGTATATTCACTATTCTTTATTTTAAAAAAATATTTAAAAAAGACGTCTGCAAAATCTAAGCTAATAGTGTTGTAGTGTTTCCTGAATTTAATGTTAAAGCGAGCGTTGGATTCACATGATTACAAAATCTGCTTTAGTATATAAATTTGTCATTAATATTAATCTAAATATTAATGAAATTCCGGCAGGAATAGAACAAAATGTACCATATGTCCTAATCCAAGATGACAATATCAATTTTCAGCCATGTCATTGTAGCCGTTTTCAATTACAGAGCAACATGTTTGGATCTTCGAAACTTTTTCCAGTATAATATTAGTACGATAAGAAACACTTTTGTTAATATTTTAATGGTATATATTTTTTACAGGGCTTGTGAGTAAATTACAAGCGGACAATAAGTCTCTTACAACGGGAGCGCAAAAGCGTGTCGACTCTAGACCCGGCAGCGGCCGATGCGGCACCGATAAGGTAAAATGTACACAATAATCTAAATTAAAGCTTTTGTCATTGAAAATTATATTCATAATTTGATTACGGTCATACTATTTGTACATGTCAGTCATTTACTTGTATTACATATAATATATCTTTCTAAAGATTTAATTGTTATAAACCCAATTCATTGGCACTTTAATAAAACGGTTCTTTGAAAATTACCTAATTTCAAATTACAATTACAAAATTTTTATTTACTCTTTAAGGTTCGAAGTCAAATAGAATCATATCGAATCGAAATATCAAATCTCAAAAGAAGCATCTTAGAAAAAGACGCGCTTTTAGAAAAATCAAAGGACATGCTGAAAATTGCCGCTGAAAGAGAAGACGAATTACTGAGAGAGGTAAAGGTTTATTACTTTCAATCACATTTATTTAAATGATAAATTTTGCTAGTTTCATTTACGGATATAGAAACTATTTTGTATATATAACCTGTGTGATTGAGAAGACCCATCAAGATTTGTGCACTTAAATTTAAAGGAAAACTTCGTAAAGAAACCGTACATAGAGATTCGTAACGCAGAGGGTCATATTCGATGATTTTTTACAAAGATATACCTAAGTATATGCAAAATATGCGCAGTTAAGCAGTTTAAACTTTGATAGCAAAAAAAAATATTTTAGCTGTATTTTAGCTTAGCTGTTCCTTTTTTACAAAAAAAAAAGTTGTTCACGAAAACTTTTATTTTCAGAACATGATGCTCAGGCGTCGATTAGATCAACTAACAGAAGGCCAAGGAGGTTTCATGTCAGCATAAAAGTAGGGAAAAATGAAAGGAAAAGTAAACAATTTAATATATATTCAATAATGTGATCGTATAAAATAATCCATTTTTACTACAAATAAACCTTATTGTCAAAGAACAATTATTTTTATTTTAACTTCAATTACAATATGGTAAGCACAAAAATCACGATTGAAGAACATTTTAAACTTTGTTTGTTAAAAACGTTATAATTAAAAATGAGAAAATTAAGATAAGACAAATGTGGAGTACATTTGACAAGTCACTCTGCGTTAAAAATAACAAAACAATATATTTTGCACTAGTTTTTAAATTAAAATTTTTAAATATATTTTAAGATCAATTATTTTAAATTAGACACAATACACATACACCTCTATAACAGCATAGTACACAGCCAACATGTGTGTTATATTTCTATATTTTTTATTGTCTAATGTATATAAATAAATAAATAATAAAGGTTGATTCACGCAACATGAATGGTCCGAAGTATGCGCATTACGCTGTGCAAAACAAAAAATTAGGTATCAACTACTCAGAGTCGAGATTACTTCGACGGACATGCGTTTATTTTAATTCGACTTGTGTTCAGACTTTTCAAGTTGGTCGACCTTTACATATACACATAAAATTATTAAATAT
>DVXP01001773.1:0-14131 GCA_018235645.1 Junonia grisea | reverse complement strand
AGCGAAATTTACGCATTTTGAAGCATTTTTACGTATTCCTCAAAAAACTAAAATTCAATAACCTGACTGATTACGTCCGATCTACTGGAAGGGCTATGTTTCAATCAGCTAACTAGTTAGACGTTGAGTGACGTTTGTTGAATCAACGTTCTGCCTAGTCATCCAATTAAGTGTCGTCATTCCATATCCATTCCCTGCATATATTTAAAAATATATATTCTATAGAATATCATTACTAGAGTTAAAATTATTAGATATTTCTTCGAAAGAATGGTGAAAATTGATAAATATATACCCTACGTACATATTTATGTGCAAAATATATGCGAGCGATGCCACTATATTTCAAAGTATCTTTATATAAGTAGGATAATAATGGTTGGGTAATACATTATTATTCTTAACGTATCACGTTTAATTTCAAAATGTTTCTGTCGAAAAGCAATTTTATACGTCATAAGTAAGCTTTGAATTCAATAATAAATTTAAAATCTTATTTTTTATATTAAAATTACGTCATAAAATATGTTCTTTAAAGTATATATTCGTAATAGACGCTACTAACTTTCATGACATTCCTTTAAATTAAATAAACGAACCATTTACAAAATACGTTCTGTAACGTAGAAAAATAAAATTACAAAAAAATCGCCGTCTTTTTCTCTAATTTAATAGCAATTACAAAAAGCAACACTACTCGTAATTGAACAGGGTAATCTTATTGTCGCTCTCACAAAGCCCTTTTATTCGAAAGGCTTTAGCTTAATTATAATGAGCAAAGTTCATTAGTAAGCGCGCTCTTTCTATCCAATTTCCCTTATTTACCTTTCATGCAGACATTCCCATGGTAAACTGCGCAAATATCGAGTATGTCCAGTAATTTCGGCATGCATAAATACTTGTTTTTGTAGGATTTTAAAAACCTTTTTAATTGTATTGTTATAATGTTAAGAACATTTAAAATAATTGCCATGGTAAACATCGCAAATATTAAGTATATCTGATAATTTAGACAAACACATGATTGTTTCTTTTTCGTAGGATTTTAAAAATTTGTTGTCACTAACCTATTTACAAAATTTAAAATATATACAACTATCTTACTCGGTACTTTTCAATAGAAACTACTATAAATAAAATAAAAATATTGAATTATGATTGGAAGATCCATGTTTTCCAAAGCCCATTTGAAAAAAATTGAATAAATAAAAAGTTTTACCTGATACATATTTTGTGTTATAACAAGCAGCAGTTACGTAAACGTGATATCTTAAATGTTTAATCCTGTCACTCATCATATTATCGGCTAAACCCTAGAGATTGGTCCAAATTGGACATGTGCCGAACACACAATTCCCTACGATGGTCGAATCATACTATGTAACTGTGCAAATATTTACTGAAAATATCCACGCTCTGTTCCAAATTGTTTGGCTCACTACTATGAAAATTGCGAATGTAGAAATGTTGGTTGAAATAAGTTGGTCTGACATTGCTGCCGACTTCACTGCATTCGTGCCGGCCAACTTTCAACGGTTTAAATGTCGTTATAACACAGTCATGGCTGAATCTATGGGTGAAGTTGTAGGAATTATATTTTATACCATAACGTGTTTACCCCCAACCTGAATATATCAAATAATATTAATGGCTGTTCCGTTAAATTATATTATGGCATAAATACCTTCATTTGAGTCTTTGGTTGAGAATAATTACGTATAATATTATTGAATTAACCATATTTATGGATAATGTAGTCATATTTTATTTTCATTTTATTTCAGTCCATATTTACTTATCATTTACCGATAATACCAGGAATAAAAATGGATTAAATTATGGCTCTCCCTGTAACCATTAAGTAATTGTAAAGTGTGATTAATTGTAATGCAAACCAACACGCGATACTGCGTCTAAACCATAAATTAAAGTTTTAACCTAATTTAACATATAACATAGAAGGGCTTTCCTTATACGGAAATCGTAAAAATGTATTCGTAGTAACCCAATATTATAGGTGACAAGTTAAATATGCTTATTGAGGCTAACTCCATTAAGAATATATATTTTTTTATTTTTTCATGGTATCCGTGTAAATGATTTAGTCATTTCTTAAAATGTTTTATATACCTTATAAAACGTTTATGTTATATGTTTTATTTTTTTATACATTGTAATAGCAAAGAGTCAAAAGAGTTATAAAACGAATACAATTTCAGGTATTTTGGCAGCAAACGTTACACTTAGCGCTCAAACAGCGTCGGTATAGAATAAAGCGAACACTGAAACGGGAAATTCCATTAGTGTTATTTGCGTGTGACCTAAAACCACTGTAGACTCGCCTCCAACCTTGTTGGCACCTGTTTGCGAATAAACACACGATAAACAACTTAATTCTCCTCATACCTTACAAGAACTTCGCAATGAACTCTTGAACTCGGCTGAAGTTTCACAAAGGACGATTTAAATGAATATTAATTAATGCCGAATATTCGAGTGTTTTGCTTTATGTAATTATTTTAAAATATACACTATTTAGACAATAATATTCATCAATTTACATTTTTCATTTAGCCACCGTTTCGTTTTTGTTTATTTAAGAAACAAACAGAGGCAAGGAATATGTATTAATATCTACTGTTACCAAAGTACCATCTTGGCTCAAGAATCTAAGTCAATGGTTCAACAAAAGCACCCAATCTCTGTTTAGAGCTGTTGTGTCCAAGGTTCAGATCGCCTTAATGATCGCCGACCTTCATTAGAAGATGGCACTCGAAGAAGAAGAAGTTACCAAAGTTAAACAAAATAATGGGGACAAAAACCTGAGCCATTTGTTCGATCCGGTCTTGGATTTTTAACAGACTAAAATAAAAACATGCATAATAAAACGTTTAAAACGCTTAAAAATAACTTTGTCACGCAAAATTTCAAAGTAATTTTTTACTAAAATAGTAAATTATAGTGTAATTATTGATCCTAATTACTAGCGCAGTGTTTTAAAATTACCCATACATTAAGCAAATGACTGACTATATTATCGAAAATGCAGATGTCGACTAAAAGTTCACATAAAATAGCGATAAATAACATCGAATTACGTAACATTTTTGTAATTTATGGCCGAGTCTGCCACTCCCCACTATAAAATTCATGCCAGTAGCAAAACAAACGTATTTAAAAATTCAACTCGCGAATAACAAGTCTTGGCGGAGGTATTTTCATAAAATCTCAGCTTCACATTCGTAAAGATATCACGACTGGCAAAAACTCAACGCGATATGGCATGTAGGCTTTTTCCTTATCTCAAATGACTCGCCTCTGGATATGTATTCGCTACAACGGAAGCGAGATCTGAAAAACAAATATAACAACCCAACGTTTCTATACAACCTCCAAATATTAGGTTTACGAAATAATAACTGAGCAATAAGAATATAAGCGATAATGTTCGTGATCTTATCAGTACGTTCTACGTTATCGTAAGTTAATGTCTCCAATTTAAAGAAAAGTCACGTAGAAATGGAACACATAAAACAAATACCTAAGGAGAATAGCTGAAATACTCTTATATTGCAGAATTTTAAAAGCAAATCAAGTATTATCCTCTTTGGACACCATGAATAATGGATCGCCATCCGTGGCCCAGCTTAGTGTCAATGAGATCACGCGCAGCCGCCTCAATATTGGATTATTGCGAATAAATGACAAAAATGGTTACCGATATTCCAGAATACAGCAAACACGGGTTGAAATACAAACATTTCCTTTTAAACCGAATCGGATTTTCGCGTTCGGATTCATTAATTCCGTTTTTCACGTCTCAAAATTCTTTTAAAGTAAATTCGTATAGGTAATTATGAAAAAAAGATTCGGTCGAACGGCCCGGAGCTACACAGGTAAACATCGCGTCGCATTTTCGCCCCTTGTAATTGAATAACGACCCCCGCCGCTCCGCCGGATGCTCGGAAAAAATAATTCTATTATCTTACAATCTCTCTCGCTCTACCCTGTAACACTCTTTTATAAATTGATGAATTTTTAAAAGTTTGCGTTTAAGTTGGCTGAAGGTGTATCCAACTAAGGTAAAGTTTCCAAGCGTCTACGAACAACTCTAAATGAGGTTTTTATAAACAATTTTCTCGAGGCATTGCAAATAGATTTACTTTTAATTATTTTGTTTTCAGTATTAGTCTGACTGAAACGTTGATTAATTATTAATTTAATTTCGAAAATATTACAGATAGGTTAATAATGAAGACTATAAATGTACTGACATTTTAAAAAGTTTTCATTAATATCTTACCTGAGTCCTGAAACTAACCCTCAATATATACTGTATGTCAAATTAAAATGCAAACGAACGTGTTATTCGTTATTTGCTACGTAATAACAAGCAAATAATGCCTCACGCCCTTTAATTTGACATACAGTATAAGAGCCCCCTATGTCTGTACTTTACAGGCCAACCAATCCTTGTCACTAGAATATTTAAGCAAACAGTAATACATAAATTAAGGCAGGTACTTGAGTAGTGCTTAATTCAATTATCAGGGAAAATTTAATTACCAAGGTTTTATATGTCAAGAGGCAAATAAAAATAAAATAATCACAATACAATATCAAACATTCGTTTATAACAATTTAAATCATAAATCCACAAACGAACAAATTACTCACGAAAAGTATGAAAAAAAACGTAAAATAAAATTTACCGACAAAAGGAAATCATTACTTGGCCGACCTTTGTGTTCTAATTGATTATAATACAAGAGCAGAACCCAGAAAACTCGCTTTAGAAAATAACCGACTAATTACAAAATACCTAACATTGCGTTTAATTTTTTATCCGTAACGTCGTTTTATTATGAAAGCAGAGTCTTGGGTTTCGCTAGCTGAAATAAAATTGCTACCAATTAGGGAAAACAAGGTAGCCGTGCCTTCGGATTAATAACCTTAATTAACGGTTAAGGAGCTAAGGGGATCATTAAAAGCGTCGTCAGCAGCTTCGGAGACATAAACTGGAGTCGTTTCAGCTAAGACGCTCCGCTACGGCGATAGTAAAGCTGCTAATATAGATTTTATAAGTAATGATTACTGTGATGTTAATGGATTCTTACATAGAATTTTTAGGTGCAATGAAATGAATATTATAATGAGAAAGATTCAACCAATTTGTTTAAAAAACAAACAGTGAGTGTCTTCTGCATTCAAATAACTTATTACTATATGCTTGATACAATCATTTTGTGATTTTTTAAAGTATACTTAAGGTCACACAGTATTTTAGAAATTACCAATACTGAAACAAGGGGCAATAAACAAGCCAAGGACTTTTGTCTGTGCATTTTGTTTTTTTTTTAACAAATATTTATAACAAATTAAAAATTCAAGAGATTTTTCAAGCAAATTTTATGAAAGCAAACATTCTACAATAGATAAATTACGTTTACATAAAGTTTTATTCATTTTCTGAATACTTACAACTTTGAATGACATGTAGGACTTTCGTGAATAACCTTTTTAGGCAACTGAACTAAGCTCTACAGTCTACGGGTATGTTATTAAGAAAATTTATTTACGTAACTTTTGATTTCATTTCATATGTTTTAATTAAATTATAATATTATTAATGAATAAAGCAATGTATTTTTAATAATTGACTTTATCACAAGGTCAAAGTAAAGTTAATTAATGGATGAAAATATAAATTGATTAAGTTATTGACCGACTTCAAAAAGGAGGTTATCAATTCGGTCGGTATTTTTTAACCTTATCTCGTTTTGCTGAAAAATGTTATTCAATCTCCAAGACATTTTTTTTCTAAAGTTAACGTCAAAAGTCCAATGAAACTATTCACAAAATATTTAGCTATTCAGGAGAAATTATGGCGTCGCAATTATTAAACTAGGGATCGATGTCGTAAAAATAAATGACCGCTTTTATGGCATCGACGAGCCAATTTTATGATGTGGGAATTTCAGTAGCGCCATAGATGCATAATATTATACTTATCTATACCGCTTTGAAGAAACCTCAGAACAAATGAATACATTAGAAATGATAATAAATTACAAAACATATAAAAACAGCTATGATTGGCGCCAAAGTGCCAGACATTTCCTGAGGGGTAACAAAGGGCAAAACAAATAAAGTGAACTTTAACTTTAATTTATTCATTCTAACCCATTTTCTTTTCCATAGAAACTGCATACGCCCGATTGGGACACGCTTTAATACATCATGTAGTATCTAGTAGTATTAATTAGATGCGTAGTGACCGTAATTATGTAGTACCCTAAATCTTTTCTCGGATTTTAACTGTACACCTTGGTCTGAAAAATAAAACATTGATCGGGTTTCCAGAATTCACATACCATTTCTACTAACTTCTGCTTATACAAAATAACGCTGTGGCGTTGTTTATTATTGCCATATGACTCATAAATAATTTCTATTTCGACCGCCATTCATTTGATCGAAAGCCTCGCTGGGTATGTCATCTATAACGTTAAAGAATGTTACGACTTACAGTAACAAATGAAGAACTTTATTTTTTTTATATTCTTTGGCAATTTTATTTTACAATAAAATAACGTTTAATGATATTGTAAAAATACAATACACATAATATGTACGATAATATTTTTCTAATGTATTTTAATTTTTTTTTTGTGTTTGTAACATAAAGAATATAAATATTTCTTTAGATTATTTAACTGATCATATATGATTATAGACTAAGTTTATTTATGAAGCATACCGTGTGTAAATGGAAATATTAATTGTAACATTAAAGGGGTCGTTCAAGTATTACGGAACGCAATTTTTGAAGATTTTAGACCGTTGCACTGTGCGTTGTTTTGTACATTTTACCAAAATTTTTAGGCGAAAATGATCACTAAAATAATTTTCCAGCCCATTTTCATTTAAAAATCACAATTATATCATTACGTAACGCGTTGTTGTTATATCCCCTCCCGGCCCCATAGCGCACCGTAACGTTTTACAAGACCCTCCCCTCCCCCCAAACTGCGTTACGTGATACTTGAATGAATCCAAAATACGTTTTGTCCTTTTCGAAAAAAATGGCAAAGGTGCGTTTAAATATTTAGCAATAAATTAAAAAATGAAATAACTAAAGCACCAAAAATTTACGTAATCATGGGTCATCATCATCGCATATAAAATTGAACTACTTTTATTTGCAACTAAATGTAATGGATAGTGCACATAACACACTGCTAGTGTTGGTAGGATCACCATTAGCGTAACATGTGTCAACATTATCAAACTTGTCCTACGTGGATGCACCAGTTTACATAAGGCTCTTTACATACGGAGCGTTTTACGGTACACACGCCTCGTTGCCGCTCCAAAAACTTTTAATTATGAACGTACAAAAATTTGTATTAACTAGAGCCGAATTTTTAAGCCCAGCTAATTGTTGGAATGAAAAGCAAACTCGACGATCACGTATAAAAGTTATTCGGCAAATAGGGATTAATTTAGGCTTTTATGTAGAAGTTGTTGTTGAACCGTAGAGGATCCCGTTTGTTTTTATAATTGTTCCGCTCGTTCAATTGTTTTAATGCAACAGTGAGTTTAAATCCTTACTTATATTATAAAAGCGAAAGGGAGTCTGTTTGTTTATTTTTTTGCATGTTTTTGTTCTACTTTATGTTCCAGTTGCCACGAAATTTTGCAGAAGTAAAATTAAAAGCCCAGTTATTATTAGCTCAGAATTATAGAATATTTTTCCCTTAACCTATTCCTGAGGGAAAATATATTTGGTGATCAAAGTTAACCTTAAATAACATTTAACTTATACTATATTACAAGTTTTACGTTACGTAATGTTTATTGATAATATGCTATGTATTTTCCATTATTAGAACACAATATATTTTAAAAACCGTATATATTTTTAATATTTTTGTTCATTTTAAAATTCAAATACTTTGGTTAGGTACCTTTTTTCAAAAATGTCGTAAGGAATTTTATAAAATATTGCAATATGTCAAAAGTAGGTAAGAATAAAGTAATGACCAATTCTTTTCTGACGCAAGTAAAAAAAGTAACCGTGACTTGAAAATTTTAAACTCATAATACCAAGGTTTCTAGTAGATACTTATACCTTAACAATATACAATTAATAACATTCATTATATTAGAAACACTTAAAAACGCACTGCATCACTTAACCTTAACCTACATTGAGATCTATCCTTAAAAAAACATCCAATCTTCTACGAATACGTAAGCAGAATATACAACATTTTCTGATATCACTCTGAAATCTTCAAAGGGACGATACAAATTGTGCATCCATAGCACGGGTGTGCGCGAAAACATTATAACAAGTTGTTTATTTCGTCTGTATCATTTTTCATTCCACCAACGTATTTTGCTTTTTGAGCATTTTTTATTGTATTCTTTAAAGGAAAACACGTAACATTTATAAAATCTACTTAGGATTTATGAGTTAAAAATAAATCTTTTTATACCTACTATAATTTAAATTTCCTTTTTGCAATAGATAGGTCTTAAAAAAGAAATTTTAGGAATAGGTAAATAATCGTGCCTGTTTTCGATTTCAATATACAGTTTTCATTGGTAATGTTAAAAAAATATTTATTCTAACATTTAACAAGATATTTTTGAAGGAGGAGAATAATAGAAAGTATCATAACACAGTTATTATAACGAAAGCAATGAAAATTTTACGAGATAAACATTTACTCTGGAAACTTTCCGTTTACGATTATTTGAAGATAAAAAGAAAATAGCCTTTATATATTCGGAAAATCTCGAAGTATTGTGTGATGTTAACATCTTATTTCAGTTCAGTGGATATGGAATTATTTTAACATGAAGTTTAGATATTTAGCAAAGATTAAAAAAAATCGAAAAAGGACAAGTCGGAATCACGCACGGTTAACCAAGTTAACAAACGTTATGTAAAACTAAATATTTTGTAAACATTTCAAGGGTTTACCTGGTGCTGATCCCCTGGGGGCAAGCCCCCTTAAACATACACATACATTTTTATATGTATTTTTATTTTGTTAGTATAACGGCAACAGAAATACGTAATTTAGATATTTAAACTGTTTAGCTATCGCGGTTCTTGATATACAGTAACATCATTATGGCTTAAAGATCCGTAACTCATAACGTTTTAGCCAATAAAAACACATTCAATCATAACCCCATAAGGCGAGTGCCATCGCATTTACAAAAACACCCAACGGATATAAAATATACTCTATTAATAACATATCGCTTCACGCGGTAATAAATTCGATCTATCTGGACAAAGTTAGAAGAGTAAGTCGTAAAACACTGTCACTGGAGAGCGGGGCACTCAATATCGAGGGTAGTTGGAGTATTTACTCCGAAAGAAGCCCAAGCGACGATGAACAATGTCTTATAAATAAATCGCAAGATAATTGCGACTTCCTTTCTTTGATATAGATCCTCTATAGGAACATCCTATCCATTGTTATCTTTGTTAAACTGATTTAATGATAGTTTTAATTAAAAATATTTCATTTATGGTATAGGTACTTGCTTAACCGAATCGATTATTTATTTTTATGCTACCTAAATTAATTAATTATTATTATGAGTAGATTTGACTTTATGTACTTAGTACATATCGCATAATCCATTCAATTCAATAACAACTTCATAGATGACTTTGGTAAGACTTCGATCTAAGATCAGGGCCCGTATTCTCTAAGTATGTCACGATACGTAACGTGCCCAAAACGGATGATATCGTATCGTACTATCGTATCGTATTTTGTAAGCACACGTCTTGAAAATGTAAGGAATAGCATAGATAATGATATTCTTTTCTCTTTGAAGATGGTACGATCCGTTTCTAATAACAATCTTTCAAAAAAAGGTTACCGGTTTATTTTTTATTAATTTCTTAATTACTTATTTGACAGCATGGAACGCACCACGTAACGTGACATTTTAATCTCACAATGTCATAGAGAATACGATTTTAAGACAATATTTACGTATTTCTATGTTGAAACACGTTCAACATAGAAATACGTATTGATTTGGCATAGAGAAAAAGGGCCCTGTTAAATAGCGTTTACCTTTTTACATATCTGAAAAGAATTTAAATTACTTTATAAGTTTTTCATTAAAATAGTTGTTTTCATTACGGAGATTGTACGCTATTTTTCGGATAAAGTTAACTTTTTGTTTATTAAAACGCAAACTTTCAAGCACCTGCCGACTACATGTGACACAAAGTGGAATCAAATTGATTTAACGGTTTTTGAATACAAATGATTTTAATATAAATTGTGTTAGTATTAGTAAATTTTTTCATAAATTTGAAACATTGAAGTCCTCGGTAGTAGTTTAAAATTTGTTTTAGTTTTCTTTCTTCGAAAAACATTGCTCGCGGTTACTTACTAAATTTACAATTTGGATTTCCAAGGAGAAAGAAGATTTCTTATTATCGTAAAGCAAAAAGTTCGTAGGACTAAAGTTATCTTCAAGTTTTCATTGCGTTTGTTGTTATAGCCCCGTCAAGAAACTTCGTGGGGAGATTCAGCATTCGCTTCATTATAATATATCGTTCTCTACGAGCTCATCGAAATTCATACTAACTGAATTGGTTGCTTGAAGATATGTAATTGTTATAATCAACTTGACTGTTATGAACTGCAAGTACTTTGAATATCTTAATCCATGTGTTAATGTAATCTTCAAGTTAAAATCTTGATTTTTTTTTTTGTAGATTTAAATACGTAGGTCCTTCCACTATAATAATACACACTTAGCAGATTAGATCATTTGGTCCTATGTCGGGTGTCTAGAAATATATAAAACATGATAAAATTTCATATGACCTATTTAGGCCGTATGAAAAGTTAATTATTTTTTTACATTAATTTACTGATTAAAATGATTAAGATTTGTTGTAAATATGGACTAATCGGATCGGAAAATCGCATTAAAATCCTAAAATAAAATGCCGAGCAGACGAAAATCCTTTATGTATCGGGAGGAAACCAGCGAGCTGTTTGTCAGTTATCTGGAGAAAAATGAAGCTTCACATTATTTACCTTGTTAAAAGAAGATGTTTAACCAGTGGAAACATACATATAACAACATAATAGCTATGTAATAATAGCGAAAAAATACAAATAGCTACAGTTTACTTTGGAACTCCAACGCGTTAAAAAATCACAAGTAATTATAGGCAGTAATATATATTTTAGAAAAAAATATAAAAATCGTTCACACAATAAAGTCATAATAATGCGAGAAGCATCGAGCATTTACTCGCCGATCCATTTATACCGCCTTCCGAGCACAAATCACGTCGCCCAGGGATTTTGCTCCACTGTTGTGTACCGGCGAATCAGAAAATAACGATGTCGAGTTACGGTTTGATTTTACGTTTACTTTTTTTTTTCTTTGTAAAATGTATTTAGGAAATCATGCTTCGCCACTAGTAAGAAATCAAGAGGTCACAATTGACGATTCTGCGTTCTGAGACCAATAATACCCGACAGGTGCTTGGACTGTTTTTATTATAATATGTTGGGACAACCTTAACAAAGAATATTTAGGGAAAATAACAAAAGAATAACGACGGACAACCGTCTGCCGACACCATGGCCTGCATTTCTAACCACTGAGGCTATTTCGACCAAAAATCGAGACTCACTCAAGCGAAATTTTTACACTTCACTCACACGATTGTACATGTAAAGCCACGCGATATGATGCGGCACCGAGTCGTACTAAAGCGTTTGTCATTTTTGACGTAAATGTATGCATTGGATATCCTGGAGCAAGTTTTTAAGAATTCAAATTTGACAGACCGTATGAGTGAAATTACTAAATTCACTTGAGTGAGTCTCAATTTTTTGGTTGGAATAGACATACAGAAATGCACACCTTTAAAATGGGACAAATTAATGAACAAGCATAGAGTCGCCGACACGACGTCTGGGCTTAGCAAGTGTCCCGTTAAGACTTAGCTAACGGAACCTTAAAAATAGTAGACTTTTTTAATTTTTCGTTTCATAATAATTTCTCCTCGGCTATGGTACGAGTACAATAAGTTTACTTAACTTTTCCGTTGTAACTCAATTTGTGAACTTTGCATCCTCTAAAGCGATTGTTCCATTAAAACTTAAACTGCGAAAACACTTTCGGTATAATTTATAATTTTACCTTAAAATGCAGCGATCGCAATTTTTTCTTATTCAAAAAAGTTGAGGAAGTTAAGAGGGTTTACTTATTTGACCAAATACTTAAATTGTTTTGTATTATATAAATCCGAGCTAACAGCATCGAGTGACCCAAAATAATATTCTGTTGTTTTGTTAGGTTTCCTTTACAGTAAAATCCCTAAACTTAAAAAAATATCCTTACTTCATGTATAGGTGATACAAGTAGTGATTAAAAGAAATAAAATAATTTTAGTAAAAGTTATAAAAAGTAAAATCATATTATATAGGAATAGGTACTTATAATTTTCAGATTAACAAAGTACTTTAGTAAGTCATTTACGGCTACTGGTGGTCTGGATTGAAAGCAAATTCCAAATAGACCATAGCTACGCCTAAGAGCGTTTAGTATTCATACTAAGCTCAGGCACCATTGGAATTGAGAACGAGGCTTTAGAAAGGTTTAACTGCCGTAAAATTGTAAGAGCCGTCTGATATTCTCTCCTTGAAGATGATTTCCTTAAATAGAATCGTAAAATAAACGATTTTATAAACGTTATAACTAGTATACACACCTAAAGTTTGATTTAACCCTTACATTGTTGTACGTATTTAACACTTATTTAGAGGATAAAATAAGTACCTAGTTAATATATTTATATTTTCTTAAACACACACATTTACACAAAAAAAAAAATACAAAATTAAAATGAATTGTGTCTTTGATATTTACTTTAATTAATTATAATAAACATATAAAATATATGTAAAATGAGGTAATACATATTTTATAAGTTGCATCGGCATTGATAATAGTTACAATTTATATTTTTTCTCCTAGAAACATTATAAAGTTTTTAACTTCATCGGTCATTCAATTTACTTGTCCTCCACTCGCTACACCAACGGAAGTTTGATGAAAACTTACTCCTGGTTAACATTTTTGCCCCTTTTTACATAACTTTAAATATTCCAAGTTCCTCCTGCAAAGAAATAGCTATTTAAAAAATCAACATACACAAGAAATATCATATTAAAAAATATTTTTGCTACACAATGCTTCACACAACTATTTGTTATTATATATTGTATGCACTGCCTCACCATTCATCGAATTGTAGAACACTTGTGAAAAACTTTGTCAACTAATTGTTTGCCCTTGCGAATAGTCAAGAGGCATAGTAGCAATTGTTATAGAGTAAGTGGGGCGCGTGTCGTACCTGTAAAATTTCAAACGCTATTAAAAGAAAATTTGTGCTTAACGTTGATTTTAATTAGGACTATTGACTATCGATCGTAATGATAGTAGCTGAAAAATATTTTTGTAAAATATTTATTTCGCATTTTATTGTACTAAAAATAGTAATAAAAATACGATAACATTAAAAACATGTACAACTAAAAGCGATTTATTTTCTATTCAATACAAAACTAAGCATTACCAAATAAAAAATGTAAGTTTTATTTTAATATATTCAATAAAACTAAATAAACAACAATATTTCATATTATGTTCGTGGAACAATTCATTAAGCTATAAATATAAAAATATGTATTTATAAAAAAAAATTATAAATTATTTATAAGTATTTCAATATTGAAACAAAATTGGCTCTATTGAAAATTAATGTTTATTTTATACCGAGTATTCTAGGACTGAGGACGAATGGACTGAATAGAGGCGACACTACTAAGAGGCTATTTCGTATTCAAATCTAGTTTAGCCGTCATTTAAATTGAGATGCACGGCTTTGAAAAAGTTTCGCAGCAATAATATTGTCAACGTGTCCAATGTTACTATATATTTTCTTTTACTGAAATGGACCCGTACTCTCTATGTCGCGATACGTAACATGCCCAAAACGGATGACGTCATATCGTGCTTGTCAAACAATCTTACCATGGCACGTTACGTCTTC
>DVXP01001772.1:0-14135 GCA_018235645.1 Junonia grisea | reverse complement strand
TTCGCCCTCCTGAGAAGGGCTCCGCAAGCCACAAGCGGAGCAACGCACGGGAGAGGCCGCGGACGTGCTGCGAAAGCAATCCCGTAACCTCTCCGTTTACCGTGCTGTGGCGGCCATCGCAGGGGGTTTTAGTGAGTGCAATCTCACATAAACCGGCCTCCCCCGCAGGGTATCTATGAAGATTTTCCCTGCGTCAACAAATAAAAAAAAAGAAAAAAGTAGAGTAATCGACAGTTACGTGTTCCTTTGAATATAAAATTTCGATTCTTATAAAACTTGTGCTACGACCGAGCGAGATGTGATCGCCCACGCAGTTGTATTAAGTCGATGATAGTTGACGCTGCCTATGTAAATGTTATGACGGTCTGTAAGCAAACTTTGCCCAAAGAATTCGGTTTCGCGAGCGCTCTCATATCGGAGGATAGGGTTGGATTATTCCTTTAATACCAACAAATCACCGCAAATACTAATATAAATGTTTTCGTTTTTATTTTTCTTGAAATAACCTATACCTAAGTTTTTTTTTCGTCTAAATTTTTGGCTTTACCTTGTTCCTGCTTCAGGAGATTGATAATTTTAACTGACGTAAGATTGTTATTAATGTTGCCATATTGTTACAAAAAATACAACTACAATAGTTACATATTTCATATTAGATCTGTGAATCACGAGAGAAAAAAAATAATCCTCTATTAATTCAGGCTTTTGTCTTTTTTGTTTCGGTGTTCACGAAATTTTGGGATAAAAAAGTGAGAAAAAACGTTAGGTTTATCGAATGGACTGGTCGTGAGGGGTAATTTGATGTCGCAGAGCGTAGGTGCTAATACTAATGAATCATGTTCGCCGGCGCGAGACTACTTCAACTTTTAATTGAACTGCAATTATGACATTTGCGGTTTTGACCAGTAACGACGGCTCTTTCAAGTATCTCTCGTCTCCTGATAAACATATAAGATTATAGGTATAATAAAGATAAGGAGAAGAAGAAATAGAGAGAAAGAACTCCGGAACTACTTATTTAGTCTAATTTAAATATTGTTATATTCGATTAGGGGCCGTCCATTAATCACGTGGTTGTTTTTCTTATTTTTTGACTCCCCCCTCCCCCCTGGTGATATTTGGTAAGGTTTGGGACCAACCCCCCTCCCCCCCGTGGATCACGTGTATTTTTATGAAAGTCTTTTTTTGGAAGTATTTTTTTTGGAAGGAACCGAAATTTGGAATGATTTGTAGTATCAAATATACAAATCGTTCAAATTTTCGCGCCGTTCAAAATTTCAGGTCAGAAATAGTGCTTTTGGACACAACACAACTAACTTTGATGCACGTGAGTTCGAACAAGCCCCCCCCGCCCCCCCCCCCCTTGGAGCCTCACGTGATTAATGGACGGCCCCTTACCGTGTACAATATTTTGCTATTTAAATGGAAAATCTTTCTTAATTTCGTTCAAGAATGTTTTAAAGATTTAGAGGTAGGCACCTACATGTATATTATTTTACAACCCGCATTAACGCAAGTAAAGCAAAAGCTCTTATGAGAGAATTGAAGCACACCTACATTTATGTATTACAATAAAAAGTTCTGTTTTATTAAACTGATTTTACGATGAAATCTTTCGGGTTATCGTTATAACTTTTTTGCTATCCAGTAGAAGTCGAGCTAAGCTCGGGGATTTTATTCATAGAGTATAACGTTTAGCGCTATTTTAACAGCGTAACCATTTTCAAACTTCTCGTTTTAAAATGAAAATGCTCATACAATTATTGTCGGCTTAAGTGTACAATGCGATACAATGTTATACACATATATTGTAATTTGTATGTGACTTCTCACATTTGAACAGTAGAATCAGGCTAAAATATTACTAGGTATTAGGAATAAATATAAAAATAATGGCAGGAAGCTAAATAGCTAAACTTTGTCTTACCATACTCAATAATCAATTTCAAAGTTATTTTAAATAGATACTTAAATGCCTTAAAATAATTAATTAATAACATAAAAGCACCTGCTAAACGCGATATTTACACGTAGGTAGAGCATTTCTCTTCGGAATTAGACTCTCTCGTATACTTTTAATCTGACTAATGATTTTGCCATTTCGTAATGTGAAGATTGCGAAGTTTGCGCCGAGAGTTCGAGCTTTTCGCTTTAAACTTGTAAATGAAAAGTTAAACTTTGACAGCCACACACGTTCGAATCTCTGATTATTTTCAAATTAATTGTTACGCAAAATTTTAAGATATACAAAATATTTTATGCGGATAAGTTTATTCATTTTTAACAGTTAAGGTTATTTGATGGCAAAATAATTTAAATAATAATGTATAATTAATTTGTGGCGTAAGTATATAGAAGATATATTTAGCAACATTTGTTAATCCACCTTTGTGGGGCTTAACGCGGCCGTGGCGTCGGCAAAAATATTCAGCGCAGTATCGACGCGGCGGTTAATTACTGCTGAATATTTATTGCTCGTTTGAATAAATCGCTCGCGGCGGATAAGCCCCTAATTTGCGTTTCTACTTTTCTCTATTTTCACTGTATCAATGAAAATCTAGAAAGTTTCACGAAAATATATTTTTCTATTTCTATTCGTCATTAATTTAAGGTATTATTTATGTTGGTCTGCGTGCTATATTAGAGATAACATATTTATGCGGTAATTCCAAGGCAATTTAAAAAATAGGTAAACTTAAATACGTTCGTTATAAGATATGCCTAGCTTTAGTCTCTATCTAGCATTTTTAATCCATAGCGCGTTTAAAACTTCGATTGTAGGATTTAAAATGCACCAATGGGAGTTTCGCATAATTCGAGGCAATAATGAAAA
The DNA here is from genome assembly GCA_018235645.1 of Junonia grisea. NCBI lineage: Eukaryota > Metazoa > Arthropoda > Insecta > Lepidoptera > Nymphalidae > Junonia > Junonia grisea. The sequence goes on along the minus strand of DVXP01001772.1, from coordinate 11,302 downwards.
GAGACAAAAGAAATAGCGTTTAAATACCGAGGAATTAATTTAACAGAACAATTGGATGGTTGTGAATTAGCCCCGCCTGTGCATTTGAGATAAGCGTTTCGTCACGTCGCGCCTCGTCGCGTCGGAAAGCAGTGTCGTTATGACGGCAATTCCTAATGCCTCCGACTACTTATACTTTTGATTGATAATTACATCCAAATAAAATAGCATTTAAACATTTTATCAAACAACATCTAGCACATTTAATATTGGAGTCATAGTTATTAGGCATGGTGTTTTGTGATAAAAGCCTATTGCTTTCATAATGGCTTGAAACACTATTTTCACGTGTATGCTGCGTCACAACAACCGACATATTTTGTTTCTAACTACTAAATGTGTGAAATTAACACGCTTCTGACGAGCCACAACACCACACCAAATAAATGTAATTCTAACATAAGAAATGCAGTGTGATTTTATTTGCTTTGATAACATAATTGAATCTAAATGAACGTCCGTCTATCGACCCTCAATGAGTCCACAAAACGATAAGCCGTCGGACACAAGTTAAAACTTTTTGACATTCAGTATTTTAACTTCCGCTTTTTCTATTTACTTTTCTATTAAACTTTGTTTTCCGTTTGCAGGGGATGAACGAGATTTATATCGACGCGATACCGTTTTATTTCTGCGAGGGTAAATTCAATTTCGTTTTTACCTGTGGGTGCTTTACGCTAGCCTCTGTGGATTCTCTTTAAATCTTTTTACGTTTTTGCTAATTGCTTTTTATTACTTTCCTGTATTTTTAGATAAATACATGCATTAATAGATAGTTTGCGGCTCTAAGAATAATAATCTTATATGAATTTGGTAAAGGATTTTGTAATTAAACAATGTCTCGCATTACGTTACGTTCATACTCTTAATTTAGACCGTCCGGTGTTAAGCACGACAGAGATTTTAATTAAAATACGGTCGTATGTATATTAAAACATTTTCATGGAGAATAATTATACAGCTAGACGTTGCTATCGCACCCAGAAAATTGAGCTGAAAACGTGAAAAAAGAATCCTCGCAGATCCAGTTAGCTCGAGATTTTTCAAACTTTTAAAGCGAAATTCCTGGGAAGTTCAATATTTACGGTTGCATAATAATCGTAGACCGGTTGTCGCAAGAAGTGATTATAAGTTCAACGTCATGAGAAGTGAGAACCCCCGCGGACAGATAAGATGGAATAAGAATCGATAGATAAGATAGCTTAGGTATATATTAATGTTTTCTTTACCACAAGAATATGTAACAACAGAAAAAGTAATTCGAAATATATTGTTTAATCGTCGCTTCATTTATAAAAGGAAGGTAAAGATCGGTCTTGATTTCGAAATGACTATTCAGATTGCTAGCCTCAATAATATTCACTAAGTGTTTAATTGAATCCAACGGCCTTTCGCAAATTGGTAAATGGTAACGTCTATTACCACGACATAAATAAATTATAAAATCAACTCAATTCAATAACATTAACACCGCTTTCATTTGTTAACTATAACTGCCTAAAGATTGATTAACTTCGGGAGAAAGATATTTGAGAGATATTAGGGATTCTTTGTGCGCTCCGAAGATGGCTAACGATGAGTTTTAAAGCGCTTATATTAATCACTTAGTCCGACAAGTTAACGTCCCGCTGAGATATCGTTAATTTAACACTTAAAACGTTTTTATTCGAGTGGATAATTGCGAGAGGGCGCTGTAATGGGCCACGTTCGAGCTCAGTGGAGATTGATGACGCGCTGTGTTGAAACATTAAAATAGCTGACGGAACATTTGAATAAGAATATCTACCCTATGGGATTACGAGATAAAAACCATCGTTTGTATCTGTGGAATACATTAGGGGAAGGTTGATGTATTCATTTTATATTTTAATTATGCATTAAAGTCGCTGTTTACAACTCTCTTACTTTAGGGAGTGAAACAAAATTGAATAAAAAAACATTGGGAGAAACTTTGATTTACAAGTTTACCCCCTGAAGCGAACTTGAAATTCGAAAAGATGTTGTTTCTAGAAAAATACTGTTGTTTTTTTAAAGTGAGGGTTGCAAAAATTAAAAAAAAAAGACTTTCTTTTAAATTTAAATGCAACACAAATAGTTGTTTTTAACCGAATCAAAAACAACGAAAAATCGAAAAGAGTATTCTTCGAGTTCCAGAGTTTTATTCTTGTTTTTGTTTGTTAATAAAACCTGAAAACAAAAAAACCTTACGTGCTTAGAAGGGTAAGGTTTGGAGGGTGCTAATCTGATTCGGAGTGAAAAGATTTAGTGCACCCCTCGAAATTAATCTTCGCGAGATGTAGACACAGCTCTTGTGTGATGTCTGGTGACGCAGTTCTTGTTTAATTACTTTGGAAAAGTTCGCTGATGAAAGACCCTGTTTGTATTTCTTACTGCAAGACGTATTTGAATGAGAGTAATGTCTTATTTAGAAATTGAGAAGTTCTCGACGTAATTACGTCAAGAATCTCAAGCTTAATTAAGTAGATAAATAAATAGTAGTGTTGTAGAAATTTTACGCTTTTAGAGCGATTTGCACACTTAAATAACTTGGACTATTAAAGTTCGATTGCGATGCTTTTGGATGCAAACGTTTTATTTTCAATGAGAGCAATTTTGTTATATTATTTCAGGCATATGCGTACCTTTTCAGTTACAAATAACTGATTTTTGGGTACATATATCAAGTACTTAGACTTTAATAACGCAACGCTGCTATTATTCAGTAATGATGGAGATGTTTCAGCTTGGGGCAACCTCACTATAGTTATTTATAACGTTTACATACCTACTACACGTATACAGACTGGTCTTGAGACAATGTGACCACTATTGGTAGCAAGCGTTACAAAAGTTTCATTAAAATCATTGACACACAAATAATAATCTACAATAACATACCTAAAAACAAAAGCGATACAAATATCGGTACACGAGACCAATACGCGCACTGAATTGAGAACCTATTTTTAGTCGGTTAAAAAAGGTATTTGTATTCTGTCTCCAGTCGTGTCGGCGATATTGCACAATATTTGCAATATTGGATGCATGAACATACGCCCCTTGCAATGAAAGGAAAATACCGGAAAGTGCACCATAAGAGTATATTGCTGGCGCATGGGTGAATATTGAAATTCCTACTTACAGGCGTAATATTCAACGGCTTGGGTACATTGTTTGAATAATCTATTGTAATAAGGTTGCGGGTGTTCTTACGTGACTAGGGGTAGATATTCTTATCGCGTTCTTAATGTGTGTGCGGTCTAAATAACTAAAGATTTGTGTTCGTGTATCCAGAATATGTAAAAAATATTATTATTATAAATGGTGTCACCTAATTAAACACTTTCTGTTACGAGTATCGTTGTTTATTTTCGAAGTTATGTTTTTTATTTATTTATTTACATTAAATAACGTCTCAATTTTTTGTACACTAAAAATTTCTGTGAAAACCACAGACTATAACAAAATATAGGCGCTCGGTTTTTGCATTCAAAGCTGTAGAAATGAAAAAGTGAAGAAAAATGATTCGTTTGTTATTTCAAACAAAGTTTTGGTCATTTTGACAGTTTAAATCTGATCTCTTGATCCGCTGATCCAAAGACAATTTTCTTAGATTAAATATAATTTGAATTTGAACATCTCCAACTTTGATCAACTTTGTTATGCTGTAGGATCAGATTTCGTACCATCAGCCTTTACCAGCTGTTAATTGTATTTTATAGTGATCGTTTATTTTTTTTAGATTCAGCTTTAACGAAACATAAACTGCTATTTTTTAATTCTTGAAAAAAATTTTCTAAAAGTTCCTACTATAAAATTATTCTAAATTAGGTATTTCAAGCTAAAAGAAAAATAAAGACAGGATAAATAAAAAGTCCTCCATTCAGATAAACATTTTTATTAAGAATATAATATTTCGAAATTAATTCTAAATGCGAATATAACAGTTTTAATAAGTTTCAGTCGGAATCGTCGCTAATTACCCGTTTTTTGTGCCGCTTCGCCGGCAGGACTTCCTCGTCGCTGTCTGGAAACGAGATAACTTTCATATTTCTCTTTTAATTAAAACGTCAAATTACACCTAAATCCCCCCCTTTTTAAACGCTAAAGTAGGTTACAATTTTTAAATAATTATTCAAGTACAAGATTTTTTATTTTTTTAATAGAATTAACTCAAAAAATTAAAATCCATTACTAAATATTATTATAATTACTCTTATTGGTATTCCTTGGCTATAATTATGTGAAAAAAAATATTTTGGGAACTTGATAAATGGTAAGAAAAATGTTAGAGCAATTAATTTCAAAATTTAAATCCTAAGCTTAAAGTAATGATAAAACTTCGTAAACTTTGCAATCTATACTTGCATTATTAGAATTAAATAATAATAATAATAATTTACCACTATCAATCCGTTGTGGTAGATCGCTCAAAATGTCCTCAGTATCTGGAAAATCAGCGTGTTCTAACGTCTTCTTAGCAAACGACAATATATCCTCGCTATCATCTTCATCGATTTTCTGCATTTTCCGATTATTCCCCTCACTCGAATCGATACTGCGATCGCGTTTACGATTATTCGATACGTGTTTGTTCGCATCACTTTTGTATGGAGTTACTTCGCGCATTTTTCTTAGATTATCGAATAAATCGTCATCGTCACTCGATTCATCTTTCGGTTCATTATCTTGTGTTGGTTCTGTGTTATTTTTTTCATTATTAGTAGTATCTTCAATAATAAGTTCTTTGTTAACAGCTTTTATGATTATTTCTCGTCTTTTCCTTATAGTTTCGTGGTGTAACGTACTCGGTATCCTCCAATACGTTTCCTGAAACAGATATCAGTTAAATATGTCCTAAATGGGACTCTATTTTATACACAAAAGAAATATTGCGTTAAACTTACTGTACTTATTATATTGTACTAATTGTAATTGATACCTATTGTACTGTTATTTGTCTGCATGACTCTGATGTCTGATTTGTTAAACTCAACAAGTACTATTTTTTTGTATAACTTTAATTTCTTATAATAGTCAAATTACTATCAACATGTAACTGTAAAAAAGAAATTCCTTCTAATTTCTTACCTGTTCATCACTAGGCGGCGCGATTCCTATACTCTTCAATACTTTGATAAACAATGGATTGTCCATAGCTTGTACAGATTCACTTGAAATAGGCACAAGCGGTGTTCCTTCTGAAGTCGGGTCAAAACCTTCGGCTTCTTGGTCTAAAGCCACTTCTTCTAAATTCTCAGCGAGCCATTTAAGTGCTTCAGTCAGATCTGTTTTTGGAAAAATCGATGGAAGTTACGTTACAAAAAATAAATTTTATTTTATCATTACGTATAAATGTATTGTTTATTTTTTTAGTTTTTATCTGCATGACTGTTTACCTCACGCTACTCGGGTAATAAATATATTTTTCTTCTACGATTTAAATCACGAAAAAATAAAATTTAACAGATTAATTATTTGGAAAATAAAAAAAGTTTAGGTTGATAATTGATGCTTCAAAAGCACTTCAGTGTTGTTAGAAACCAAATAGTACTAATGTGATAACCGGTACATGACATAAGAGCAGGTGTTGCGAAATTTTAAATCCGATTACAAAACTTATAGTAGAAAAGTTCTCGCTTAGAAGTTAAAATGTTTCTTTACAACTACAATGCTTGTTCTATACATTCGAAATAGTTTTTATTTGCAAATAAACAAAGTTAGAAAAGATTTAAGTATAAAACTAAGTATACGAGTGTTTGAGAATTGATTATTAAAAGTATTAAAGATAAGAAAGTTGCGTTTTTAACATGATAAAAGAATTATATAGAATTTGAATTATTTGGCTTACAAAAATCAAGTATCCCGGGAAGCGTTTCTCTTCAATAAATTTTAATAAGGCAATCTTTAATTACCATTTTTTCAAAGCTATTGGGAGCCATTAAGTAAGGGAATCCTAATGCGAAGATCATTTGACAATTAAACGTACCCAATAGAATTAGTATCGAAAATGGTCTGCTATTACAAAATCTGAGCTCCGAATCTTTAATGTGACCGGTTTACATTAAGAAATATATGAATAAAAGATTCCATTAAACAAATTAATAACTTCATCTGATTTTAAGTAAATTTTACCATACATAATGATATTCACAAGAAGTAATTAATTTTTAGGTTTGTAATGTAGGTTTAACTTTATTCTTTTCTTTCACAAAATGCATATTTCTTTTAAGCAACTTGCGCCTCGATTAATAAGCAACATGTAGCGGTTATATAATTCAGTAAAAGTTGCTCATGGCTATATTCACATACATACCTCATTGTCCAGAAAGTCAACGATTAAATTAAAAATAGTTTTAAAAAAAAACTCTGTTAGTTTCGGAAATAGAAGCCCTTTTGTGTAAATTAGAAAATTTACAGAAATTATATAATATATATTATTATACAATAATTTGTTTTTTGTTCTATGACCCATTTCAATGTATCCTTGTATGTTATACATATTTATGATTTACTCCTTCTTATACTTTGAGGGACCAATTTTTTAAAAATCACTCTTAGTAAATTTCTAAACAACAAAATTATTTATTTATGCCAAAATTATGAGATAGACTTATGTATTACTGGTAAAATTTAGTTCAAAATATTTGATACGGTATCCAATGGTTTTGCAAATAGGTCAATTATCAAATTATCGATTTCGTTTAACATCAATCAACGAGTTTACTAAGCCATGCCTAATCTGCTAATGTTACAGTAATTTTGGTTAATATTTGTAGTTATTAAGTATTAATATCATAACAGTAATCTGTTTATAAATTTATAATAAATTACTAAAATAATTCATTTATTAACATTGGAATTAGTTAAACTTTTAATTCAAATAATAATAAACTAATCATTTAATCATGTTTATATTCAACTTTGGAATAAATTAATAATTATTCTGTATTGTATCTGTTGTTGTTTATAAGAGAAACTTCATTAAAATTCTGTAATAGGTACTAAAAGCCCTTACCTTTAAATTCTAAAAGATTACTCATTGCTCATGAAATTTTGCTGACAATAAAAAGAGAGAAAAAGTCATAAGGTTACTTTAACAGACGTAAAACTATATTTAAGCAAAACAAATTAAAGCAAAATTTTACTATAGCTATAAATATTAGGCTGATCATACTACGAGACATAAGATTCAGGGAGAAAACTTAAAACATCACTTATCAGAATTGAAACCTAAATCAAGTCTCATTTTCTAATACTACGTAACAATTTCAAGGGACGGGATCTTAGTATATACTACAAATGGTTTATGAGGGTAGTGACAGAGAAATTTTAAAAAAGTTCCCGTATGTTATATCACTAATTTTTGCTCGCTTAATCATGTTGACATTACTTACCACTATCAACAGCTTGCACCAACAGCTTGGCGATTTCACTCGCACTTAGTTCTTTATTTCTTACTGGTTTACTCTTACTGTGTTCTTTCTTATTTATTGGCTTCTTCTTAGGCTTGATAGTTATAGAAGGTGACGACGCTCTCACGTCGTTATCACTGTCTGAACTTGAATTATCAGATTCCGATGAACTTTCTAGAAGATTGTTAAAAATATAAATAATTAATTTGGTAATTTAAATTTGTGGTATTTTAAAGCATGACTAAAATATTCAAGTACGAATATAATTTGTATCATAATGTTAACAAGCTCAGTTATAATTTATACGGAACAATTCTTGAAGTAATATATGCTTGTTTAATTGGCAAAGAGAATGATTAGACATTAGACTTACATTCCTTGAAGGTATTTGCTTGCACAAAAAAAAAAAAAAGAAAAATTAAGAATCTCATTTTTGAAGTCCGTTTAAAATGGTGTAAATATAAATCCAACAAGACATTTTTAAGACTGTATTGTGTTCGTTTCAGAAGAAATATATTATAGCAACACAAGTGAAAAGAAACTACTAATTGGAAAGTTACACGGGGTAATAAATGGACGAGTTGAGAACAAGTTTCCCAGTTGAAGTTTGTAAATGAAAATATGTTGGGTATAAAAGAGAAATACAACGCGAAAGTCGGTCAGATAAAGTTCAATTGCTTAGAAACTTACCGTTCGATTTATCGTCATCTCCCGTGCTCTTAGCCTTTTGTTTTCTCTTACGGCACTGTTTCTTGTCCTGTATTATGCCCAATTCTAGCATCCGCTCTACGAAACTGCGCTTCGAACGCTTACGTGGCATTCTAGGTATTATTAGCCCCATCGGATCTAGGAAGGAAAATTGTCCCAAACATTTTTTAGAAAATAATTTCCAAAAAATAAATAAATATACTTATGGACAAGGAAACAGCCGTTATACGATTACTTATCATTAGCGCTGGTTTACTTCGATTATCTCATAAAGATTAAACTGTTGTTAGGGATCGTTCAAGTATTACGTAACGCAATATTTTAAGATTTTTAGACCCCCTCGTAACGCACCGTAACGTTGTTCTGTACCCCTCCATCTAGACGTTACGTAACAATTTACCAAAATTTTAAGGTGAAAATGGTCACTAAAATAATTTTCGAAACCATTTTCAACAAAAAATCACAATTATGTCGTTATGTAACGCGTTGTTGTTATACCCCCTCCCGGCTCCACCGTAACGTTTTACAAGACCCTCCCCTCCCCCCAAACTGCGTTACGTAATACTTGAATGAACCCTTATCTATTTTATTATATTTTTTTAAGATATTTGTCAATTAATTAACTATCAATAATGTGCTGAAGCCAATAGCAATGTACTTATGAAGCATGAATAAATAACAAGGGTTTTATATGTAGATAGGTTTTCCAATGTTCCTGGGTTCCCAAAAATATTATTTAATGAATGTTTTACGCGGGATTAATATTTTATACTTTTACAGTCAGCACCAAAGGTCCATTCCCTTCCGTTAAAATAAAAGTGAGTTGAGCAACGAAGCGCAATCAAGTTTAAAATTAGTTCCTTTAAGTTTTAAGGAGCTGCACAAGATTGATAGAATGTTGTTTTAGTTCGTTCTACTCACTTATGTACGTTAGACTAATGACTAGTATTTTCAGCCTACAGTATAGTTTATTTAGACTTTAAATTTTGGATGATTATAGTCGGCTCTATTTGATATTATGGTAATACCTTTTTTTCACTATTCTCTTGTGCAAAAAAAATGCATTTTAAATGACATAAAACTAAGAGAGAGACATAAATTTCGGAAATTTAATTTAATTATATAAAAAAATGATAGAGTAAAAAAATATAGTACATCTTAACTGATATAAATTTCCAATGATAATGTGCAAAGAAAAAATGTAACGTTCAGTAGAAACGAGGGAGTTTAAGCTCGTAAAACGAATAAAAATAAAATATTGAATGAAAGTATTGTCCTAGAGCGTAAGTGGTCAGGGCTACCACATCCTGCGATTGATATAGTTATTTATTAAATTAAGCATTATATTCACAGTCTATAGGTAATATTTAAATGGAAAGTATAATTAATAAATAAAAACCATCGTAAAAAAATGGCTTAAACTGTTTTAAATAAACTAATATTAAAAATATAGTAATAATTGTTATAAATTTGTATTTTTATGAAATAATATTTGTAGAAAAGTACGACAGCCCTATGAGTAAAATATTTTATCTCGTAGATTCATTTAAACTTCTTTTAGACCTTTTTCTATATGAAAACGTTGAGCTTGTCCGAGGAATTTACGTAGGATTCGTTTTTTGATGAATGGTCTAATCCAATTTTCTTTGAAGTTGATTATTTTAGTACTTTTATTGGATAGTGGTATTTTTTGGCAATTTTCGTAATTAAGTTTGTCATTAAATGAATAAAGATTATTGGAATAAATTTTTGGTATATTACGAACAAGAAAGCTATGGTATATAATTTCGACTAATCTTAAAAAAATAATCTTTAAGCTTTAATAACGGAAAATAATGTAATTTTATTAAAATAGGGAAGACAATATTTAAAACCTAAGGTATAATATAGAAAAGTAGCTAAAATAATAGAGGTATAATATCAAAGCCAAATAATCAGAAAATGAAACTAGATAACATTACACAAATCAATTTGACACATACCTGATGAATCCTCGTATTGTTTCCACAATTCCGCTAAAAGACTGTCCTCTTCTTCTGAAAATTCTTTAGGAACCTTTTCTTTTCTCTCTCTATTACTTTTTTTTGTGGGTGCTTTAAATATTAGACCCAATTCTTTAAGTTTTCTGATTACACTTCTTCTGGTACGGGTTTGGTCAATGAGATTTTCCAAAATCCAATCAATTACATCTGTTAGTAGAGATTTAAATGAATATTATTATGACAATTACATTAAGAAATTATTATTTCCCTGAAACTAACATATTTCTAATTATTTGAGCTAGATTTATGAGCGAAGTGGAATACTATGTGATAAAATGCGATGTCGAATTAACTAATAAAATACCAAATAAAATTTCCTAAAATACCAACACATCATAACAACATATTATTATCGCATAACAGTAAAATTCATGACATACAAATAGCACAAGTTATCTAGAATGTAATTAATTTTATTGAAATTCCATTTGAATTCCTTAAATTGAACAAACTGTCTGGGTTGAAATTTGATTTATATCAAAGAAAATAAACTGAAATTGGATGGAAATTACAATAATATGACAGTGAAAGGTAGACAGAAGTTGATAAGTAATGTAATAAAATTTTCAAATGAGAATATTACTCTGAATTAGACGTCTGCGATCTTCAAGTTAATTCAAATTTTGACTCTAAAAGAGTGTGAGTGAGTGTATACATCAAGTGTCTGTGTATGAACAAGAGTGTCTTTATTTGCTAGCGACACAATGATAAGTGTCGCATTAGTATTCGAATTCCATACAAGCATAGACATTAATGTTTGACACTTATGTGGTGATCGTCGTAGTCTAAACGTACCTATGTACATATTATATTGAAATATTTTAAATATTTTATATTTATTTAATATTGGTTTACAATTTCATTGGCTATCAGCTAGTCGGCCGACCAAAAACGACGAAGGTAGATGCGTGAAAAAGCACTCTTTCATTTATTTCGACGGTCCACTGGCCAATCGTCGATATATTAAATTATGTCGGCCGGTTGAATTTATCAGTCTTTTTTTTGTAAAAATAGCGTAAATAGATGAGCAGGTGAGGCAACGTACTAACTGTACACAAAAAGTGAAAACTAGTATGTGGGTGTATAATTATGTTTAGG
>DVXP01001771.1:0-14140 GCA_018235645.1 Junonia grisea | reverse complement strand
CAATAATTTTCAATGAAATTTGGGCGAAATATTTCTTTTTACTTGAATCAGCTATAAGTCGATAACTATAAAAGCCCAGGTAGCCGTGACAATTTTCCTTTTAAATTCATTAGATATCATGACTTTGTCCACACTTTTAGAAGCAACAGTTTAGTGGGTACAGGGGGGGGGGGAGAAATTGATTCTAAGAAAAATTTACACTTAAAAGCTTAATATTCCGCAAACTGTTCCTCGTTCGGAAAAATGTTTTTCCCACACCTATAATATTTTTAAAAGACCTATCCGACGATGCCCCACAACATGGGATGAATGAAAAAAAAAATTTTTGGTCTCACTTTACAGATAGGGCAGGCACCCCGAAAAAAATTTGTTGTAAAGATTTTATTGTACGACTTTCTTGGCGTGATTCATAGATATGTATACGCATACCGAATTACAACTTTCTAGTGTTGATGGTCTCGGAGCAAAGACGCGTACAGACAGACAGACAGATAGACAGATAGACAGAGAGACAGACAGACGGCAATGGCGAAACTGTAAGGGTTCCGTTTTACTACGGAACCCTAAAAAGGAGCTAAAAAAGATTGTTGAGTAAATCCGCCACTGGTAACAACCGATCAGGAATAGAACAAAAAAATGTATAAAAGCGTATTGTCCACCTATACGTTCCGGGAAGTGTGTTTCATTTTAGCATGCACATCACTATCCCTGGCTCTGTGTCACTCAACTCAACAAATCAACACGTATTTTATTTTTGGGGTATTATTCCGCCATAATCATTCGTAAAAAGAAGACAGAGGTGTAAGTTTGAGGTATTTAAAAAAAAAGTTGTCCGTAAAGTTTATGACAAAACCTTCTGAAAAGTAAGTACCTAGGTACTATATTACACTTGATCGTTGACGTCGTAGTCGTTTGTTGTGTGTATGTAATAATTGCGTCGCGTGTGCAACCGCGTCCTTCTGACCCAAAGGGCGTAATGGTCGTGTTTAACGCAAAGTTTGACCGGAAAACAACCCTTGTGTAGTGCCAACAATTACAGTATAATTAGACTGCAATTAAAGAATAGAACAAACGAAAGGTTCGTTTATTCGTTACATTAAGATTTAAAAGTACAATTTTTTTTTTCTGTCCATATTGCTCAATCATTTTCAATCAACATCACTAGATTCGAAAAATTATCAAGAGGTGTTAATGGCGTCTTGTCGGGGATGTGTCGCGGCAGTTTGTAAAACACTTCATCAATTTCGTGTATGACAATTAGGTATATCATTCTAAGCTATTGACTGTCGAAATCAAAGGGGACTATGATCGGACTCTACGGCAAATGGTTGTGAGTATAAATTAAAAGGAATTTAAATTCAGGTTCCTAAAATATTTGAGCCCGTGGACCTATTTTAAGACAAGTAAAAATTTCGATATTTTCGGTTTATTTTCCGAAGATTTCTGTGTAATCGTCGTAATCTTGTTCTCTCCTTCGATCGGTAAAAATTCTTTATCGTCAAATCCAAAAACTGAAAATTATATTTTTTATGTTTATTTTGCATGCATTTGATGCAGAGTTACAGTGTATTATAGTATACTTCTTTACAGGAAGTTTTTCGGTCTTAATCTCAGTATACAAAATTTGATGTTATTGTTCAGCGCTTGAAAAGAAAAATGTAGATGAACTTTTTCGCTAACTCCGCCGTCGCAGCTAAGCCGCTTTTGGCTTTAAGATATCTGTGAAAAGGCAACTTGATAAGTTGACCTAGGATCAGGATCAGATTAAACCTTTTGAGAAAAAATGTAAACCAACAAGTTTCTATTTTTAGTTTTTTTATACTAAAATAAGCAAAAATAAACTTTTTCGTTAAAATCTTACCGACATTTGTTAACCAGTCGTTTGTAGTTCATTTTTATTTTAATAAAACATCTGAAATAGACGTAGAAGTTTTGTGAATGCACTCGAGGCGACTCGCTGGCCGTGTTCATAACTGAAGAGCTACTCGTACTTGTGCTAATTCATCGAGAGCTCCGCGAGTGGTGCTTCTTCGTGTATAGCTTTGCAAAAATATTATTTTCTAACACGTAGTCTCTACATCTGACGTAGCTACGCTTGCGCTACGCAGAGAGAGAATCACGTAGAGCTACGAAATAAATCTTTGCCATTTTTGAACTACATATTATTTGATGTTGCTTATGGTTATGCCCATTAATATTCATATACAAAGTTATCAAATAGGGAGGTTGTTATCAGTTGTCACTTATTAAGTAAGCGCGTATATTTTGCTGTACGAAATATTCGTAAATAATTGGCCGAGCTTTGCACCAGAGCTGTAAAGCATGTAATCCGCTGTAATCAGAGCTACAGGCCACGGGCACGGTTTAAATGCGAAATGATTTATAATTCGCATGAGGCCGCCGCGGCCCGCACCGGCGCATCGATCAGCCGCGACCGTTCACCCCTGGCCCGTGCGCCTACTGCCGCCGATCAAACATATATGCCTATATCCTATAGGTACCTATTAGTATCAGAATTATGTAATAACAACATTAGCTTACAACATAATTCTTATTTTCCTTAATGTGTGTTTTGAGCCAAATATGTTAATATTTTCACATACATAGAATAGGAAAACATTTTCTTATTAAGTATATTTTTTTAAACGTTAAGCGCCCTATCTTTCTGTATTTTAATTGCAAATATAATAGATACAAAGTCATTGAACGGTGTTTGCTATCCAGTTTGTTTTCTGACAATGTAACTTAACTGGTATTATATGCATACAGGTACATAGGCAATTAAATGACACAAAGGTGGTAATATTTCTGAGTTCATTAACAATAATTTAATTGGAATTCCGCTTCTAACATTTTTTATTTTTCGGACGTGGGTTTTTCTTAATTCATAAAAGGGTAAACATGCGGATGTTTGCTTGCATACTATTAGCCGCGCGACGCAGCACAAGTGCCAGCTCCGAGCACGCGCCGCCTCGAGTGGGTGACGAGTGCGACAGCGGACGATTAGACGACACCGTCTCGCGTCTAGCCCTACAAATGATTTGTTAAAATCCACGAATGAACGCATAAGTGTAGCTTCTTTTTTATGAGTGAATAGGACCAACTTTTTTGAACACAAATCTCAAAAACATAAGTTTCTACGGATATCAGACTTTTTCGCCCCCCGAAAATCCTCACATAATAAAATCAGGAAAATCGTTAGAGCTTTTTTCGAGCACACCGATATAATTACATAATAAATATATAAATAAATAAAATACGCTAGAATTGCTCGTTTAAATATTTTAGATACCTAATTGTCGTTAGAAAGTTATTAGTTAAGAAGTACCATTATATTTAACTTTTTAACATTTCCCTAATATTTTCCCTACTAAAAAATATGTTTCATATTTATTTTTAGCTCCTGTAAAAAGGACCAACAAGCCGAAGACGTGATCGACCTCGGCGCACCGCGTCAACTGAGGGTAAAAACTGCGTCGGGCATTCCTCGTCCATACACGCCGAATCCACGTCTGTGAGTACGACGTCCATCACAGACGAGGTGTGAACCATATTACTTAGTTTTAAAATCAAATTCATATTTGAGCAGGTACCCTACCACAACATCTGAGAGTAAGTCGAAACGTCATACGAGAAGGCCGATCGAGGGTCGACCGAAGCGTCGCAACCGTAAGCTCGCCCCGAACCCTCGCCTGTACCGGCCGCCGCCCGCGCGTCCGCCGCCGCCGCCCCTCCGGCCGTGCGCCGCCTGGCCGCCGGCAGACGCGCGCGCGCTCGACACCGCCTCGCGCGCCGCGCTGCGCCTGCTGCAGGGCGGCGACGCGGGGCGCGGCCGCCGGCGACCGCTGGGCTCGGGCTCCTCCGCGCCGGCGGCGGCGCTCCGAGCCGACGCCGCCGTCATGGCCGCCGGCAAGTACTCCACCAGCCCGGACTGCTCCGACGGCAACGAGGCCTCCTCCGCTCCCAGCGAGTTTTTAGCTGAGGTACGGTTCCGACATTATTGGACTGTTTTATACTAAAAAAAAAACTGTAATTAAGAAAAAATTTACGCGTTTTCAGTTTCTGTCGGCGATAATGCGTCGACAATATGCGGAGGCGCTCAAGTACTGCCAGTTGATCTTACAGTACGAGCCGCACAACAGCACGGCGCGAGGCTTCTATCCGCTGCTGCAGCACAAGGTGCAGGCGCTGCACACCGCACACGCAGGTTCGTTCCCCCCATCCTATCTGTCCATCTGTCCGTTCCCGGCGGCACTAAAAAGCTCATGCAACCTTGTCTGTTTTAGACGAGACGAGCTCGAGTGAGGAAACGGGGTCGAAATGCGAAGGGTCGTTCAACGCACGATTTCGACAGGTGAGTCTCTTTTACACGTATTTTTTTGTGATCCTCTTGTCAAAAAACTTTAGCACTATATATACCGGGTTCGGTACGTTGCAGGGGAGCCGAGCGGAGGCGGAGGCGGAGGCGGAGGAGATGGAGCAGGGCTCGGGCTCGGCGTGCTCGTCGCTGGAGCTGGACTCGTCGGCGTCCGACTCGCCGCGCGCGCCCGACACCACCGACCCGTCCGACAGTCAGTGCCCTATCCCGCAGTGCCACAGTGTCGTACAGTAACTATTGACGCTGGTAACGCTGACGCTGGTCTGTGCAGGCGCGTCGTGGCGCTGGGAGAGCGGCGGCGAGCGCTCGGAGCGCGACGACAACGGCAACCCCGCGCCCTCCAGCGGTGAGCACTGCGCGACCACGGACCTCCGTCGTAGAGGAGATACAATCGGAAAATTTTCTTTCTACTTTATTTCCTCTAGTTGAAAACATTTGATGATAATTCATATTTTATGAGATCAAAATAATAAATGCCACTTCGAATGGAAAAAGATAGCCCAAATTTACTATAAATAAATTCAAAATTAAAAATAATTGAGACAAAAGCTGAAGTATATAGATTGTATAAAATATGGCGCAAGGAATAATACTTAATGCACCTACGATGTGTTTCCGCAGAGGAGGCGGCGGCCGCGGCCGCGCACGAGGACGTGGAGAACGACAACGCGCTGCTCGCCGCGCACAGCCAGGTTACACGATACATTGATTTATTCTGCTTCTGTCTCGTATACCTACTCTTTTACGGTCTATCATTATTGTAAAGATATTAGACACCGATCAATAGAATTGTTTGCGTGCTTTATATTAAAATGCTTTCAAACTCTTGGAAAGAAAGTCTTCGACATAGCGATGGTATCGATGTGGGTTGCAGGGTGCGGCGAGCGCGCTGCGGCGCCTGCGCGCCTCCTTCGCCTGCTCCATCAAGTGACTCCGGAGCCACGCGCACGCCCCCCCCTCCCCCCCAGCCCGCCGCACAGTTTCAGTTGCACCGACGACCACGACCGACTGGCGCCCGACGTGGGACTCGCGAGTCTCCTGTCTCGACTCGATCGTCTCGTACTCTAGTCTTAGGTTTCCTCTGCGTTTCCCGCCACATGCACGGAGGGGTATCGCACCTCGGATCGGACCACTTGTTGATTTTTATTTCCTAATGTCGATAATTAAATAAACTCGAATTTTTAAACGTCCTCGACGCTTAAAATTCCGAGTTCACCTAGTACTTCCGATAGGATCGGGTCGTAGATTACAGACATTGAATAGTGCCTAAGTTAATAAAATATGAGATTATAAAATTTTATATGAATAGAGTTTAATTAACCACAGAATATTACACGGCTGAACAGCTTATATATATATTTCATGTCATGCTATATACTAGGTTTATACGAATCTTTTAGGGCCGCACTTGCGGCCGCAAACACGATTATGAAAATCGTGATGTAACGAGGACCTAAGCGCCGGCCTACGACGGATTCGAAGCACAAAATTATATGTAGAATTATTGTCTCGCCCATATGACAACTGAAGGCAAATACTATCTGTTGTCGCGCTTTTTCAACATCTATCTTTGACATGTACCTATACATCATAAATACCCAGTGGCGTAGCTAGCGTGGGTGACACCCGGAGCGGAACCTCAATGCTTTCACACCTACCTCACGAGGCACTTTGCAGATGACATTTTTTTAGTCTTGAAGAATCCAGTTAAAATTGTACCCATACTCCTAGTTTTCGTATTAGCTTCGCCCTCAGAAAGATACACTTATATTATAGCTATACTCGCATAATCGGGTGTCACCCACTAAATAGTTGCAGCCGGGACGAATACCCTTCCTCCCTAGCCATACTACTGCATATATATCTCAATAAGTGAAATCGTGGGTGACAAACAACAACAAGAATACAACAACAATAAAAATATTGTTATATGGACCATTTTTTCGGAAATTTTATTTACACAATTAAAAAAATCTATATTAAGTTTACAAAAAGCTCCTATCATAAAATTTGCTTCGCTTTGCTCATTATTCATGTCTTCTGGAGAGTATTTTATTTAAATGAAATTTATTTTATTTAAATTATCGATGACCTTCGAAATGAAGAATAATTGTAGAATTTTAACGATAAACGGATTGTTTTCAGGAATTTTTTGGACAAAGTTAGAAGTGTAACCATAAACAAGGAAAGGTTAAAAAACAATGACATCCATCACATTGACTTTTGCAAACCTCTGACATTACACTTTGTCATTATGGTCAAGCTTTTCAAGCTATATGCGCATATACATATGTACATGCATATACGCGACAACTACTAAGGCAGTTTACAAAAATTCTAGTGCCTGCATATTAGCATATTTTTTACTCATAAAATGAGTATCTGTCTGTGACCTGATAAAAAAATCTACTTAGTGGTTGATATCCAAAACCATAGACTAAAGTCTCAAATCCAGCTGTCCTTTGTACGGTGAGTGAGAGGAACGGAAGCTCATCTCCTCGTATCTGCTCTTTTCTTTTAAGGCTGACAATGCATTTAAAAAAAATTAGGTACGTATGGACTCAATAAATAATTTTTCTTTATACAAACTACCTACCTTTTTCGATATTTTAGAATTTTTCAGATAGTGATTTTCATTTTTATTTATAACCATAATTTCTTGAAAAATTGGTTTAAATAATAAAATTGTATAAATATAAATGTGCTTTTGGTATACACTGTATATTAAAATTTCTGTTGCGGTTCACGAGCGACCTCGTGGCGCGCCGTGTCGCGTCCGCGCCTGAATTCTCCTATAGTTAATAATTTCTTCCCCATTTAGCGATACTTCGAACATAATATTGTAAATCCATGTTTTATTTATTAGATAATAACTATTATTTGAAGTTTAAAGGAATTGAAAATTAAATGTGAAGATTATTCGGGATTGAACAACACCTAATCTATGTTTGAAACGATAGGAACTCTTAATATCTAAATGTGCGTGTAATATTTACTAAGTATTTAATTATAACGTTACATCGAGTCATAAACATTCAATACCACCTCTTTTACTTTGCGTTTTACAAAGGAGATTGATATATTGACATGTTTAGAGTATAAAAATTCAATAAATGTTAGCTGCTAATGTTAACCTGATTTGATATTTATGTATTAAAGTGTATTTGAAACGTAGTACTCGCCCTGGTTAAGAGTAATCTACAACATATCTACATCCTTACGCAATTGGATGATTGGCATTATTTTGTAAGCCCATATATTGACTGTGCGTTCAAGCACCTACCCGCGTAGACTGCACTGTAAGCACCTCTTGTAGTTAATAGATATTATGTATTGATAAGTTGCGTGATATTACATTTAACGCATTTATAAAGTTTTTACCAAGTTACAATCCTACAGAAATAATATTTTAAACTTTAATAAAATTATGACGTTGAAAAGGCTTGATCAAGTACGACGCTAGCTAAGCATGCTTGTAAAGTGTAGTCTACACTAAAAGCCCCGGTACAAAGTGCTGTCCAGAATACGCGTGCCTGAACGCGCAGTGCGCACATGGGTTTACAGTTTGAATCGCCCGTCGTCGACGGAATAGATCGACATTATCGTATTAAATATATTTCAGAGTTATTCGTATTAGAAGGCGACGTGGCGATTCGTTTATGTTTCGCATGAGCTGAGTGCAACGAGAAGACTGAATGAAATGTTGACTTGTGTCTAGAACTAATCTCCTGTGCGGCGCGACGCGCGCCTCCGTGTGACGTCACCAGTAAGGCTATACCGACCAAAAATCTAGACTAACTCAAGTGAATTTAGTCATTTCGCTCATTCGGTCTGTCAAATTCGAATTGTTGAAAACTTGCTCCAGAATATCCAATGCATACATTTTACGTCAAAAATGACAAATACTTTAGTACGATTCGGTGCCGCATCATATCGCGTTACAAGTACAATCGTGTGAGTGAAGTGTAAAAAATTCGCTTGAGTGAGTCTTGATTTTTGGTCGGAATAGCCCTACAGTCCGACAGCACGTGGCCCTCGAGGTGCCACGACGTATCTCAAAGACACGGAGTCGCGCGCCGGAGCCGATAGCTTTCTGTCCTATTTATCATCTGCGTTTGATATAAAGGGACAATTTAAACTTAACTGACGAAGTTGTACTGCGTGTTTCACGTTATTAGTATGACATGAGTATAGAAGAAATGTAATAATTTAGTATCAACGAAAGCATAATGTCTTACACCACCCAATTGTGAAGATAAACATGAAACATATTATATCATTTTTAAAGCTTTCGGATATACCTACCTACAGTAAAATAACGTTAACACGCAGTACGATTGTAAATATATCTCTTTGTAATGAAGGAAGAAGAAATTTCCTAGTGTTTGTTATAAATTTATATTAAAAAGTTTCGTTATATTATGTAGATTATAATAAATTTGGTGTGTAAATTTGAAGTTTTATTCATCCTTTTTCCTGGTGATATCATAAACGAAATAAAACATCGAATGTAAAAACTTTCTTATATTTTATTAAAAACGATAAAACATTTCATAATAAGTAATCGTTGAAAACGTAACATGCATTTTACATAGTTCGTCTTAACAGAAGTTGTTTTTCGCCGCACGCACCGGCCGACGCGCACCGCGCCCGCGTAGCACTGGGCCTACGACACCGCTCGTAGCGCCGCGAGGCCTACGAGACCGGCCCGTAGCGTAGGCGGTCTACGTCGGCCGGTGCTGGCGAACGTAACAGCAATAGACTCTAACAGAGAGGCGAGCGCGCTCCGCAGCGTCGACTGCATTGCAATGAATATGATTCAGCATTCAAACTTACTTAGATTTTGAGCGATAAGTTTAATATTGTGTAGGCAAAAAATTGAAACATCCCGAACACGCATCGCAATTCTTATTCAGTATCCGGCTTTGAGCTGAACGATAGGTTTACTGTTACGCTATGAGCACACTGAACTTGCATACGTCAATTATTGTAGCTCCACTTTTTACAAGAAAATAAAACGAAAAATATAATTTATTGAAAGAACTGAATGTTCAAAATCGGTCGATATAATTTCTATACAATACAATGAAACAAGGAAAGGCGTATGTAAAGGAAATATAATACTTATCTAAAACGGAGCTACAATCGAGAGAATAAATAAAATAAATCGATATTATTTAGTGATAACGAACGTTGACGGCTGCGGACGCACTCGCGCTCGCTCGCACGCTACTCAACAACCCGCTTACATTTAAATCGTTTAAAACAAACAACACACAAATATTCTGACATCGGCGACATAAAACACTGTGTAAAATTATAGCACATCGGTACATTGTTTAAAATTGGCGAATCTTAACTTAGGCCGTCGGGTTCACGCTCCCGCAGCGTCCGGCGCTACGACGCGTTTGGCAACTCGAGACTATGCGGAGCCGCTGGCGGCGAGCAGCGGCCGACCGAACGAACAGGGCTCAGAGCAGCGGCCAGTGCTGCTGGCCTTAGACCGTGTTAGTACTAGTTAATTCTGCCGTCGGGTGAGGTCGGAAAACGATTACTATACGAGGGAAGGCTCTGTACTTCGAAGTCGATAACAAATACTCGTACCTACATTTATTGGTCTTCCGTATGCTCTCGATTATCGTACCGGTTATAAACGGTATCTGAGGACATAATAATAGTATGACTATCTAAAGTTGCAATATTAATATTAAAGAGAATACTACATTCAGAGAAGAGGCATCCATCAGGTACCTGAGGCGATGCCAACGCAATAGACTTACTCTAGAACCACTAACATCACCCAGACATATCAGTTTTTGGTACAAAATACATAATCTCACTTCTATTTTGGGGGATTTTTTTAGAGAATTAAGACTTTCCGGATTATTTCAAACCTTTTTTTTTGACATGCATATCTAGCTGCGTTAAATTTCAGTACACATAAAGTAGCACTTTCATCGTACTCTGTTTTTAGTTTCAGGCTTATTTAGGGTTATAACTTAACAGACCTGTTTAAAATAATGCCTGAATTACGGTAGGTTACTCAAAAAAGTGGATTACGTTCCTAGATAAACTCATTTGATTGAAATCTATTGGGACATTGCAGCGCTTGTCATAGCAGAATAGCTCGATCTATGCTGACCGCTCAACAGATTAGTATCGCTCTGATTCTGTGTTATGGCGGTCGATATTGAAAGTCAGTATTAGTAATGTAGTATCTGTCCTCTAATCCTAAAATATAATATTAACTAGAGTTTTTGACTCTTCTATTACATTTAAAGTTGGTATTCAATTAATCACAACGACAAAATAAAATTTGACATGTCTAGGTGACTAGCTCTAGCGGACCACGTTGGAATAAGATCGAAACGATTAGGAAGAGTCGTTCATCAGTCGCCAGTCGCCACCGCCGCGCACGGCGGCCGGTCGGCCTCCTACTGCCTAACTAAATACTACGTGTAACGTAACGGTCCACGTACGCTTAACTCTAAGGGCGCCGTCGACCCCGGCCGGGGTCACCTAGTGACGGCGTGAACACCTCGCGCAGACGCGGCACGCTCTCGACCGTCGTGCAACATAATTCCTACGTCGAGTCGGCGACAAATAACGTCGTCGACGAACACAGGCACCTTTATATAAATGCAAATAGTTTATACAGCTACGATGCGGGCGCGCGTCGTCGCCGGCTCACAGCAGCACGTCCATGCGGCTGCCGCGCCGCAGCAGGCGCGCGCCGCCGTCGCCCGCCGCGCCGCCCACCGCGTGGAACGATACCGTCACCATCTGCTGCCCGAAGTTCGCCTCGAACCTGCAACGGACGGCGGTCAGCGCGCGCGACAACGAGCGGGGACTCACTGCACGACCGCTACTCACTCGGTGGCGATGTTGACGTGCGGCGGCGCGCCCACGGCGTTCTGCACCACGAGGAACAGCTTGGTGGCGAGCTCCAGCACGTGGCACGTGCGCACGAGCACGTCGCCGCGCCGCCGCCACGCGCCCTCGCCGCCGAACAGGCAGCCCGGCGCGTCCACCGGCTCGCGCGACGAGCACTGCGACAGTTCCTCCGTCGAGCTCTCCAGTCCGCCGCACTGCGGACACGCGCACGGTCAGTCAGAGACGAGACGCGAATGTATAAGGGATGCAGGTGGGGGGAGGGGGACTCACCGCGCGCACGTGGACCACGAGCAGGTCGTCGGCGTAGGGCGACAGCGACAGGCGGTAGACGCAGTGCGCCGGCACGCGGCGCTTCAGGCGCAGCGAGCGCGCCTCGAGCAGCAGCAGCGCGCCGGTGGACACGACGGCCAGGCAGCGCGACACGCGGCCGCTGGAGCGCGCCACCTTGCCCACCACGTCCGCGAACACCACGTATCGGTCGGCGGCGGCCGCGCCGAGCCCGCGGCGCCAGGCGGCCGAGGCGCGCAGCCGCACGTAGTCCCCGACGAAGGGGTGTCCGACGCTCCGCGCGTAGTTGAGCTTGCGATCCTTGAAGAGCACGCTCGCGGTGACCTTCTCGCGCATGCGGTTCCGGGCCGTCTGGTCGAAGGCGCGGCGGTAGAGGTGGCAGCGCCAGCGGTGGTGCAGGCGGCGCAGCAGCGCGTCGGCGCGCGCGAGCAGGCGCGGCTGCGGGCAGGGCGGCCAGGCGGCGCAGGCGGGCGAGCGGTGGCGCGCCGGCAGCCGCGCCCACAGCGCCAGCAGGTAGGCGCGCCGCGCGTACGCGCACCAGGCGCGCCAGATGACGCGCGTGGCGCCCGCCGCACCACCCGCGCCGCCCGCCGCGCCCGCCGCCTCCGCCTCGCTGCTCACGTTTCGCTACACATGGGCGCATATTAAAAGAAACATTTTTATTATGATTAGACCAAGTTGTTTCGTGACATATTGACGAGCTCGCCAAAATTAGAAATAAGCTAGAGTTTTGAGCTAAAAAATAAAGTTAACACCTTTCGTTCCACCCGTTTTGCCGAGGCCGACCTTCGGCACCCCCAAAAATTTGGCGCTCCGGGCCGTCGCCCCACCCCTAACGCCAATACTGCCTGTACAACTTTGAGAAGAACGCCACCAAACTACACTAGTCCCAGCATGACATTTCTTTTGAGTATGACTTTTTTTTGTCCAATTTCATACCGAGACCAACATTTAGTTCGTTCAACATTTAATTTAGCTTTTCTAGAGTTTCTAAAATAGATGACAATATCGTCTGCAAACGAAAATGAGAGATCCATGGTTTTGAAAACAATCTCAATTGCGTTTGTGAACACTGTTAGGGATTTCTTGTCCCCCTGTCTCACTACATGACAGAGCTGAATGGGTCTTGTCCGCTGATCTTGGATTTGGACGGTTATCATTGCAGCGTTGGAGAGACATCTCATCACTTCGTTTCGTCGTCGATTTGACATTTTTGCAGATACAAAATAGCTCAGATCCCGATGATGTGGAAGGCTTTCTCGTAGTCCACAAATACCAATAGGTAGGGGTAAATCTATGTTAAACTATAAATATTTTACTTACGCGAAGCACATGTCTCGCGGCTCGCTTCTCGACAGCTATCCGCCTCTCCTGAAACGAATAAGACGTGTCTCGTTAGTTTGATGGCGGGGCTCGCGAGACTCGGTAGCGGCGCTACGCACCCGGTGGCGGCGCCAGGCGCGCGCGATGCGTAGCGCAGCGGTGTGGCGAACGCGGGCGCGGTGCCGGCGCCACGCGCGCTGCGCCGCACGCACCAGCTGCTGCACGCGCGCCGCGCGCAGCGCCTCCAGCTCCCACACCTGCGGCACACGGCGCTATCACTGCCGACTCGGCAGAACGGGCAGTCGACTCAGAATTTTACTGTACTGATGAAAAAGTCGAAAAAATGTGCAATGCCTTACCGTTCGGGGACTGCGGATAAAAACTTTAGTGCGACCGTAGGCGAACTCCGCGCTGGGGATGGGCAGCGAGCGCAGCAGCGCCCGCGCCGCGCGCACCGGGTCGTCGCGCTCGACGGGCGAGGCGGGCGCGCAGGCGGCCGCCGCGCGCGCGCGCAGCATGCCGTAGCGCGCCACCACGCCGCGCGCGCACATGGACTCGCACCAGCCCGCCCGCCGCAGCAGCGCCATGTCCATGATCCTGCAACGCAATGCGGGGTCACGGGGCGTCGATTACTCCGTGGACGCGGCGCCGTGCGTACGCACCCCTGCGTCCGAATCTGGTGGCGGAGCAGCGCCGCGTCGAAGCGATGCGGTCGTAGGGCGGCGTCGGCGCGCAGGCAGCGGACGAGGCGCGGCGCGGGCGGCAGGCGCCGCACGAGCGCGCCCACGAGCGCGCGCTGCCGGCACGCTAACGCGCACGGCCGCCTCGGGGAGCCCACGCTGAAATGTCAGAGATAGTTAGTCGCGGCCGGCACTGCGATCTATGCCACGCGGGGCGCACTACGCACCTTCCGGTGAAGGCGGTGGCGCCGGGCGCGAAGAGTGCTGCCAACAGCGGTTCGCGCGCCGCCGCCAACACCGCGGCGCAGCGCCGGCACAGCGCGTCGCGGTTCTTCTGGACGATGCCGCGCGCGCTGTACGCCACCGCGCCGCCGAAGTGCACCACCCTACGATTCACTTATTCAGAGAGAGCGTAGTAGACAAAACTACCAGACAGTACCTATCAGGATACTATTAGGTAATTTTGTCTTTTAAGCTAATGTATGATACTTAATATTAGAATAAGAATAAGAATAAGAATAAGAAACATTTATTGGCTAAATTGCACTACATCAACACGAACAAAATATTAATTTCT
>DVXP01001770.1:0-14142 GCA_018235645.1 Junonia grisea | reverse complement strand
TGATATCTGTTAAATTTGATAGTTTGAATTGTTAAAGCTGATTAAATTTCCTATAATTTAACGTATTTTTTATCGACATAACCCGTTTCCCTTTAAAGATATTCGCAAAAAACAAACGTGTATTCCAAATATGCCGCACTTACTCTATCTATCTTATCTAATCAAATGGAAAAATCTTATGAAATGGAAGTTCATACAAGTTATTATGGTAGATTGTTAATGTGGAATACTGATGATGAACATAGTTTGGATTTATTTATATCTTAGATAACAATTAGGTATCTACTAGAATACTTAGATTCTAGTCGATTAAAGTAAAACGAAAAATTGGGTACAAAATTATATAGATATCATCAATTAACATTTAACTCTCTTTAAAATATCAAATTATCGACTAAATTGTTAAATTGGAATGGAAAATCTTCATTACTTTTGACCTTTGATTGGATTTCATCATCTGGGAATAATTGATATGTCAGAAACTGTCATTTCAAGTCAAAATAAAAAATGTCAGAACGATAAATCGAAATTTTGTTTTAGTCGAAAATATAATCGAAAATTTGCATTTGTCGAATACTTTCATATATCTGGTACATATAAGGACTGTGAAATGTTGCTATGGCACCATATATTAATTAATCAACCAGAACATAGTTGATTTAAATCGACACAAAACAATTTTAGTTTGGAATCTTTTTGTTTCATTGTGGATCGTGATTTCAACTGCCCCGATGCCTGAAAGCATTAAACGTATTGGGACAACATGTATGACATGTTGTCGGAATTTCGAGTATCAGAGTTTGATTCATTTGTTGATATACTGAAATTGACTCCAGGGGATCCTTTAGATACTTTCGGTGAAATGTGGTATCCCGTGTTTTTGTGGTCGCTGTGCTCGTCCGCGTTCGTTCACACTTGTGCAGCACTCGTCGCTTTTGGTACCCTTAGAAAGCACAAATATGGAAAGTTTTTTCCAGTGTTGTTAATAGTGATGGGTGTGGTGAGTCCAGTAACATCAGGAGTAGCAACTAGTGCTGCTATTGCGTTTATATACCGAGCCGCTAATCTAGCCATGCCTCCCATACATGCCATGGTATGGGGTATAGGACAGACTATACTAGGAGCTGGTATTGGCTTCACAAGAATATTAGCTACCTTGTAATAATATAATGACACATCACTACAGTTTATACAATCTAGTTCAACAATATTTTGAACAAGTAAGTTCAAAGCTATAGCTATGTCAATTATAATAGTATAAAAGTAAGGTGAAGAGATCTTAAGGAATGGTGCTGAATTTTGCATGATTTCTTAATATGTTTGCATCCATAACTTTATAATATAAATTTGGAAATACTCATTAGTGTACACTATCTGCTCGCTATTTGTAGTGGTATTATTTCATTTATTGTCAGTGTTTGATTTGCATACTGTAGATGTTAACTATCCTTACTGTAAAGGACTCGATAAAGATTGTAAACCATCCATTATTTCCTAGTGTGTAAATGTGGTAGTCATAATACAAGTAAAATTTTGACCAACAATTTATTTGAAACAAGAATTGGTGTAGATTACAGTTTCAATATCACTTTGTAAATACTTAATTATTTAAAAACTTGACTGAAGCTAAAAGTTAACAAAGTGCTTTTCATAACTTTCATAGATATAAATGTGATATGCATTCCATTACATCAAAAAAAAATGTCTAATATTGTAATCATTATTAAATGTTTATGACAATGCCAGTTTTTATTTAAATTTAAAGATTACATTATTTTGATCCATATAGCAATTTAATGGTGTCAGTAATTAGTGTTAGAAAGTCCCCACCGATATTATTTGAAAAAAAAATGCACACTTCTTGTGATAGTAAATTATTATTATAGCTTTAAAAATAAGTGCAATGTCCTTTTTCAAAATATACTTGTATTTGTAAATATTAGTCGAAATTATTGCAAATTGGTGAAGACATTATTTGTATATTTCTGGTGTATTTTATTTAAATTATTGTATTACTTTTGTTTAGATTTGTATTGTACTTATCAAGAGAATAAATGTTATTATCCTAAGCTACGCCATTACAGGATTCCTCTGTTTATAAGATTTTCATTGTAGTTTAGAATGGATGGACTGTTCCCTTATTTACTTCAATTGCTTGGCTGGATACTTACAAAAACAATATCATTTTGTTGACATCTTACCACACAGCCAATGTTACTTGGTTGAATATTGTATAAGTCCAACAAATAATGTACATTCATTAAAATTAAACTCAATTTAGGTGTGTTGAAATAGTAATCTAGCAGCAAAATTCTCAAATGATACTCAAATTTAAAGCAAGTATTTAATTCTTGTACTATCACTTAGCACTAGAAGTATCATAACTTCTAGTGTTAAGTATAATATATGTATAATAAAATATTAGCAGGAGCAGGACAAACAATAAAATGGGTCAAATTGGAACGCTTGTGCCTCTAGTGTTATACAAAATGTGATTTCAAGGTATTACAAAAAGATATAAGAACAATTTAATTCAAATATCATTTGAGAATTTATTTGGCTGTAAATATAAACTAAATAATCATAGCTTAAACTGTGTAAATTATGTAGTTCTTAAATTTTATATGTATTACTGAAATGTATAGGTTTTTCATTATAAAAACAAAAAAATAAATAAAATTGGTTTTCATATATAAATGATGTTGTCCTTATTTAATATCAATTCACACACTAGTCTGTTAACCTTGTAGCATGTAAATTATTCATTGTGACTAGTTTTTACTCATTTTCAAATGAAATAGGATGGCCTAATATTAAAATGGCTTTTTTAATAATTTAGTACTTTTATTGCAAAAAATATTTTGTTACATTTTATACAAAAACATTATACATGTATTTCAATCTTAATATTTAAATATATTATGTAAATTCATTTTATTAATACAATAGCAGCTAAGCCAAGTTACAATAATTATGTTTTAAAATATTTTACTTTACCTGTTAACTACACCCACACATTTTTTTCTTTTTAAATATAATAATTTAATAAAATATAAATCATTCATAAAGTACTACTGTGTGTATATTTAGTAAAGCTTTTATGAGCTGGATTATATCCATCACTATCATCATCTTCATTACTCAATTCATGAATTGTTTCTTCTAACATCAAGGGTAGTTCTAGATGTTCCTTAGATAAAACATTCTGAAAAAAGAAATAATCAATATCAATAAAACAATAATAAGACCTGTTGTTATGTATAGGCAACAAGTCATGAGTGTTGAGCGGTAAAAGAGATGAATGAAAAAAAATGCTTGTAACAAAGATGCAAATGTTGAGATGGATGTGTGGTGTAACTAGAGGGGATAAGATAAGAAATGAGCATGTTAGAGAAAGTGAGAAAGGAGTCGTTCAAGTATTACGTAACGCAGTTTGGGGGGAGGGGAGGGTCTTGAAAAAATAGTCTCAAAAATTATTTTAGTGACCATTTTTAACTAAAAAATTTTGGTAAAATGTTACGTAACAACTGGGGGGAGGTGTACAGAAAAATGTTACGGTGCGTTACATGGGGGAGGGAGGGTCTAAAATCCTCTAAAATTGCGTTACGTAATACTTGAACGACCCCAAAGTAGCGCCAATTACGGATAATTTGATGAGTAATAGGTTAACATGGTATGGACATGTTATGAGCCATTGAGAGAAAATAAGAATTTATTTCTATTCTTACCTCACGAACATGTGACTCTGCAGTAGTAAGCCTACTCATATGTTCATGCAGCGACTTTGTTTCACTTGTAGCATCTTGTAATGCTAATTTTAATTCGACAATTTCTTTTCGAGCATTTGACAACAATTTCTCTGTTGTTATTAGATTCTCTTTTAATTCCTCTTTTTCTGATTCCAATTGAGATTTCGTATTTGTAAGGCTTTTTATTCTATTTTCATAAAGTTTCAATTCTGAATTGCTATCATTCAAACTTAGGGCACTGTGTTTTTGGCTTGACTGTAAATTACTGCACATCTGTTTAAGATATATTACATTTTGCTCTAAAATAGTTTTTTCTTCTGTTATTAACTTAATTTCGTTTTCTAATGTATTTATTTTGCAAGTCATTGAAGCAATTCGAGCTGACTGACTATCAATTATATTATCTTTGTCAGCTAATTTTTCTTCCAAACTTTGAATTTTATTGACATATGTCTGCAGTTGAATTGTTTTAGAAGCAGATTCACTTTCTAATGAGTGGTTATTGTTTTCCAATATATTTGCTTCTACAGATAAGCTAGCAAACTGCTCTAACATATCAGATCTCTCTGCTTCTTTCTGTGATAGAAGATCCTCAATTCTCCTTATTTCTGCTACATAATGTTGTAATTGCTGCTTTAAACCATCAACATCTTTTTTAGATTTTTCTAATTCAATTTTTGTAAGTTTTAAAACACCATTAACATCTGCTAAACTATTTTGTAAATGTTTGTTTTCAATAACAGCTGTATCATATTGCTGAGATATTCTTAATATTTCTCCATTTAGAAAACTAATCTGTGACTCATAATCTGAAACTTTATGTTCATTTACTTTGTTAAAATTAAGTTTTCTTTTAAGATCAGATATTTCATTTTCTAGTTTATTAATTTCATATAACTGTGATTTAACTTTCTGTTCTAAAACACTTATATTTTCTGTTTTGTGATCTAAATCTATAACTAATTTATCACGGTCCTTATCCATTTCCTTAATGTTATCAATAAGGCCTGATTTGTCATTTTTTAACTTTATTATTTCAGATTGTAATTCTTTACATTTTTTTTCTAGAACATCAATTGTATCCTTGGACATGCTTAATTTTTTTTGAGCAGATAAAAGCTCATTTTGTATTTCAGTACTGCTCCTTTCAGTCTCAAGTTGGATGTTTTTAATTTGATTAGCTAATGTCTTTTCTTTAATGTAGTCTGTTTGCATTTTTTTTATTTGCTCCCTTAAAAAGTTACATTCATCTTTTAATTGGTCTGCAGATGCCTTTCCTGTTCTATTAGTCATTTTATAAGAGCAATTTTCCTCTTCCAAATTTTCTAGTGCCTTCTGCTTATACGCTAAATCTCTTTTCAATTTGTCTACTAAATCCATTGCATCTTTATAGCGTTGGTTATATTCTTGTTTGTCTTTTTGCAATAATTGTATTTCTTTTGTCATTTCTTCGATTTTGGCTTGAAATCTTTGTATCTCTTCTTTATTACTATCACCTCTGCCATTTGATGCCAGGTTCATTGCTCTGTATTGACTCAATTGCTGACTTAGTGTAATATTTTCTTTTGATAATTCAGCATTTTCTACATTTAGATGACTTATCATATCCCTGTAATTATGTTTATTAAAATCGTTTTGATTTATTGCTTGATTCTTTAAATCATCATTTTCTTTTCTTAACATAAGAATTTTTTGTTCACTTTCACACAACTTGGTATGCAAATCTTTTATAAAAGCTTTATCGGTTGACATGTTTGTCTTAGAATTAAAATCATCTCCTTTATCTGCTTTTTTATTAAAAAGATTCATTGCTTCTGTTAATTTTTGTTGCATGCTATTAATATATGTCTCATAATTTTTTCTTTCATCTTCAAATAGTTTTTTTAATTCATCTTTAACACTGCATTTTGGACTATCATCACTTATTCTCAACCTTGCAGTGAAGTTACTATTAACCTCAGATAGAGAAAATAATTTATGTTGTAAACTCTTGTTTAGATCAACTAAATCCCTTATTTCCTTTTGCAGGGCTTCTTTTTCTTTAAGTGCTACTATTAAAGATTCCTGAATGTGTGGTGAACTATTTCTGTAATTTCTTTGTGATAATTCTCTTTCTAATTCCGAGTTTTTTAAAGTTAATCCCTCAATTCTAGTTTGCATAAAGTTTACCTCATTCATCACAGAAGCTAATCTTTTATTACAATCGTCTTCTACCTTTAATGCTAATTTATCAACTTTTTGTAACTCTTCTTGCAAATTTTTGTTCTTATCTGCCAAAGACAATGCACGAAGCATTGCTTCATGTTGCTTTTCCAAACTTTTTTCCATTTCCTTTCTCAAATCTCCATTTCCCTTTTGAAGTTCCTTCAATTGTTGCATTAACTTTTCTATTCTGACATCAGGTTTGCAAGTATAAAACTCTTTGTTTATTGCTGCTAAAGGTCTTCCACCTTCTAATAAAATATTTAACCTAATGATTTCATTATCTCTATGCTCAATTTGGTTTTTGAGTAGACTAATTTCATCACTGTATTCATTATTTTTTTCTAACAATGACTGAATAGATTTGTTCAATTCTATAACATCCCTGTCGGTGGATGCATTCTTTTCATTACACATGCATATTTTAGATATATAACAATCACCTCCATCTTTTCTTCTCATTTTATTGCGACTGCTTTGAGTTTCAGCACAGAGACCCCTTAAACTTAAATCTCTTAAATCATGTTGTAGCTTACTAATTAATGTTTCTTTTTTAGCAACTTCCTCACTCAGTGTTTTAAGTTTTCTTCTACTGTCTTTATTTATTTTAAGATTTTCCTCCTTTAGTTGAATAATATCGCGATGAAGCTGATTATTTTCTTGAATTAGTTTAATATTATCACATTTATAAGGTTCCACTTCTTTCATCAGTTCATCCCTTTGCATGAGCGCCTCTTTCGAAAGGTCCATATAATGCTGTAAACTCCGAGTAGTTTGTAATAAATCAGCAAGTACACACTCCACTAAAGGAACTGCATCTACAGGCAAAGAACTGTTATATCCAAGTTCTTCGAGCTTTCTTTTTAAGTTAAAGTACGCTTCACCCATGTTTAAAAAACAAAGTTGAGTTACCTATTTTAAATACTGTTTTATTTTTCAATTTAAACCAACATACAAAAAGTTAAATATTGAAATCTCTTTGCAAACACATATTTTGAATTCATAATAAATAACAGCTCGACAAACATCAAAACAACAATAGAAATAAAGATAATATACACGGCACAGATAATTAATTAATCATATATTATGTATGAGGTTAAACCATCGATATAGACATAGATATGGACTGGGTAAAATAAGAAATAAGACAATAAATCGTTTTCGTCCTTCAGTCTAATCACGCCCGCCCCCTAAACTAAATAGAAAATGTCAAGTTCAAGGTAACTTAGGTAACAACTGCTGATGATGTTTCAGAAATTTGTATATGACTTGTCCTACTTTTCCTTCTACAAAATAGATATATATTTCATCGTTAAAACTCCATAAAACTATTAGATATATGTATCTATTTAATTTAATATGATTTTTTTTAATTAAAAATAATTTAAAACTGCCCGCGTAAATACCTGGACATCCTATTTGAATATTTATTTTTATTAAATCCACTATTTATTTCAATTTGTAATCTTACAAAAATAACAGCTTATCATTGTTTTAAATCATTAAATTTCGCTAGAAATATTTATAGATGCGTTTTATCTGTGCGGCACAGATAAAATCTCATCTCGTGGCTGAATTTGACGCTAGAATCCATTGTCGAGCGTCACATGAAAATGCACCTTAATAATTTTGTGTAAATATCTACATATTCAGTTACTATTCAGTATTCGGCCTGTTTGGCAACTTTTATGTTATTCGGCCGATTACCGAATATCTATAGACCATTTGGCCGAATACCGAATACTTAAGTAATATAGATATATTGTTATTGGGAGATAATTGGAAAAAATATAATGTTGAAGTTTCAGAAACCTAAAAAAATAAGCCCTAGCTAAACTGACATGACATGACCAATCAGGATTCTGGAAAGCGTATCTATTTCATTTGTATTTTGTTAATAAGGGTTTTGCGCACTAATTCTTTTTTTTTATCCAGTCCATATCTTTATATCTACCGACATTAATTTTTAATAATATGAATATAATTGAAATTCATTTAAAATCATACTGTACATTTAATGTTCCTATAATTATTGTAGCTAGATAAATATTTACCAAACAAACTTTGTGTTAAAGTTAACTAATTGGATCATGGCTCAATAGGTATTTTAAAAAAAAGTATATAATAGTCAATGTCAATATGTCATTGTCAACGTCATATTTTGACCTGTGATTTTGACTAGAGCAACACAATAGAGTGGTGGTCATTTTTCAATTTTCAGTGTGAAAATCGTCTAATAACAAATAATTATCAAAATATAAACATAGTGCAAGAATGTAATATTCTTCAAAAAAATTGTACTACTGTATATTTTTACATGCCATGTTTTAACATAAAATAAAGTGAACATGAATCCATATAAGGATGCAGAAGAGAATTCTTTCGCGACGTCTCAGCGGATGTCCTACGAAGAAATAGCCACAAAGTTACTCAAAGATAATTTCTTTTTAACAGCCTTGGAACTTCATACAGAGCTTGTTGAAAGTGGCAAGGAATTACCTCAACTCAGAGAATTTTTCTCAAATCCTGGGAATTTTGAGCAACATGTATCACGAGCGACAGATATTAGTTCTATGCGTACGTAATTTATGTTTTATAAATGTGCTTTTTTAATAATAAATAAAAACAAAATCAACTTATTGTTGATATTTGTTATTTTACAGATCGAACTCCGAGTCAAGCTACACTAGATTCTTTAGATACAGCGCGGTATTCTGAAGATGGTGGCGGAGATCGTGGCGGAAGTGGTGGAGATGTAGCTGTGCTTGAATTTGAGCTGCGAAAAGCCCGTGAAACTATTAATGCATTGCGGGCCAACCTTACTCAGTTTGCTGGTAAATTCCTATTTATAGAAACAAAAGAATATTTTCTTTAATCAGTGTTAAATATTTTTATTCTTCACGCAACAGATTATGGCCATCGCAATCAGGCCAGATATAAAATAATATATCTGGCCTGATTTAAATTAGGATTTATTAAATATTTATTTCAGATGGAGAGTCTTCCTTAGATAAAACCTCGAAAGAAAACTTTAATGAGAGGTCATTAAAGCCTCACGAGAAGAGAGCTCTGAACTTCCTCATCAATGAGTATCTACTCCTTCAGAGTTATAAGTTAACAAGCATAACTTTTTCAGATGAAAACCCAGACCAGGTAACTTTGTAATACTGTAATTAACATAAATCATTACAAGATTTTTTTCCTAGAATCTGTGGAAATATACATGTGTTATATGTTACATAGGAAAACACCAAAAATACAATTTACACATATTTCACCCCGACACCAAAAATATTCTTGAATGTTGTTTTGTGATTACTTGCCAAGTAACAGATGATCTAATAAAAAAAATATATATATTTTAATTGTACAGGCCTTTTTATGTTGTGATTAAAAATATTTTTAATAAAAAAAAATAATTATTCAATCGCAAGACTTAACACTGTTGACATTCATATTTATAGCGTTTAGCCTACATTACACTGTAAGTAAATTACTTTTTAAAATGATTTAAGGAATTTGAAGACTGGGATGATGTGGGTTTAAACATGCCAAGGCCAGCCAGTCTGATATCTTTATTTCGAGGCAGTGCTACAACAGTAAATGTACCAAAGGAAGATAAATCTACGAACACTGATGTTTCAGTTATGGAAATGGAATGTCAGACCGACTTTGACGAGGGCAATGTATGTGTGAGTTGTCAAACATCCTTAGACCATGACTCTGAATGGAATCATGAGGTGATTAACTACCATTTGCTATTTACTAACAATGT
Source organism: Junonia grisea (assembly GCA_018235645.1). Classification (NCBI taxonomy): domain Eukaryota; kingdom Metazoa; phylum Arthropoda; class Insecta; order Lepidoptera; family Nymphalidae; genus Junonia; species Junonia grisea. The sequence continues at coordinate 4,413 of DVXP01001770.1, read as the reverse complement.
TTTTTTGTTATAAAATGTTCTTGTTGTTACCTTCTAAAGAACTAACACTATTTTCATTTCATTGTGTCTTAACTCTGAATTGTTTCAACTTTATGCCATTTTTATTATTCTTTATGTGAGTTTTATTCTCACAATATTACAATAAAATATTACGGGTTGGTCTTTCTTTTTATAATGAATGACTCATTAATAAGTTCCACAATTTCTTTCATATTATTGTTATCTTGGTAATTTGTTTTGTTTTTATTATTTTTAAAGAAACAAAAAAATTCAACAATTTGTTACATTTTCTGTATTTTGATTACTAAATAATTTATTTTTCAAGGATCAGCAGAAAATAAATAGAAATAATAGAATTGTGATTTGGTAATATTTACAGCTTTTAATTCAAGCAGAAGAGATAGAACTTCTAAAACAAAAGATAATAGCATTAGAAACAGAAAAATTGAATTTTCAAAAGTTGTATGATGCAGCGATAGTCAGTTTGAATTCCTTAACAAGTCCGACTTCTGAGGGAAAAACTCTTGAACTTCAAATCCCAAGTGATAAGTTATTAAGTGACCAATCGAGATTACAAACGGAACAGGCAGATGAAAACAAACCACTTACTTGTACAGCTTCCGAGAATCATTATGGTAGTGGAAATTCCACTCACAGCGCCACACCGGAGCAATTTGAAATGATTTACACTGATAAAAATAATGGCTCGTAAGTATTATATCGTTGAAGCCGGGCCGGTTTGCTAGTATGTAATAAAAAGTAAAGAAAAACACTTAAATCTATCAATCTTATTTAGGGGTGGGCAAATTTGGCTTTGTGGGGCAAAAGTATTGTAAGCAAAAGACCAATCTATTGAAAAGTGCAAATAACAACATAAAACATGAGTTTTTAGGCTCAATTTTGCTGTTTTTTGCCTGTGGCTATGCCGCGCCAATGTCAATTAACTATTTTTAACAATTACAGAACAAAAAAAGAAGGTTCAAACACGAGTTCCTTCGATCCAGCATTACTTGGTGATAGCGTACGAGGCTCGCCCTTCAGGCGCGGTAGTGTGACCACACTCGACGAAACTTTGAGCATCAACGATGCCGGCGAGTGGACCCGCGTGCAATACGAGTACAACACTATTGAGAGCAGCAAGGAAATGTGGATTGATAGGTAAGAATAATGGTTTTAACAAAAAATAAAATAAGAAAGGTTTATACACGAGTTCGTTCGATCCAGCATTGCTAGGTGATAGCGTACGAGGCTCGCCCTTCAGACGCGTTAGTGTGACCACACTCGACGAAACTTTGAGCATTAACGACGCCGGCGAGTGGACCCGCGTGCAATACGAGTACAACACTATTGAGAGCAGCAAGGAAATGTGGATTGATAGGTAAGGTTAATGGTTCAAACACGAGTTCATTTGAGAATGAACTGTGAATACAAAGAAATGTGGATTAAAAGGCAAGGTTAACGTAAAAACGTAACACAGCCTGTATATATCCCACTGCTGGGCATAGGCCTCTTCTCCTCTTAGGGAGAAGGTTATGGAGCTTAATCCACCACGCTGCTCCACTGCGGGTTGGTGGATATACGTATATAAGTGTCAGAATTTCTTCTGTCACATGCAGGTTTCCTCTCGATGTTTTCCTTCACCGCCGAGCTCGAGATGAATTTAAGCACAAATTTAGCACTTGAAAATTCAGCGGGGCTAGCCAAGTTTTGAACTCGCGACCTTCACTTTAGATCGACGTGCTCTCACCACTAGGCCACCTCGACTCATACATACATTGTATATTGTATACAAAATGTTATTAAATACAATTTATTTCTAAAATTTGTACTCGTATTTTAGAATCATTTTACCCACATCAAAACAAATGTTTGTGTTCCTTGAAATGACTGTTTTCCAATACCTATACACTGTTTTGTCTATCACAGTCGCCTGTAGGATTTCATCGAGAATATTTCTAGCAATGTTATCGCCAACCTTTGACCTTTCCGAAACGTTACGGAGAAATATGAATGTATTTACAGATCCGTTATATAAAATGTACACTTGTATGTAAACATCAATTTAATATTGTAAATGTGAGAGGTGAGTGTGCATGTTTGTTGCCCTTTAGGGTTCCATATTCACTTCCATTATGATTTCGCCATGTTTGTCTGTCTCTTAGTATATAAGGTCAGAGGTCCTTAGTACCATTAAATAAGTATGCGTAAATTAAAGACGAAATGATACAATATTCTGTTATGGTAAATTCGTTTCGCAATAAATTGGGAATAGAAACATTTTTTTTTCAATCTGAATTAACACGAGTTTCTTTTACAACAAAATTACAAAGAATAGGAAAATTATTAATCCGATTTCGAGTCTCCGTATTTACGGTGAATTTTCACATTTTATTAAAAACAAAAAAAAAACAATACGTTCCATAAAAGGGTCGTTAAGTAAAATACATTTGTAACAATGTTACTGAAACGGGTATACATGTTACACTATATGGTGGTCACTGGTGTATGTGGACGCGAAATTGCGCTCTATCTCGAAGGTCCCAAGGGCTTTAATGGCGTGCAATATATTGTGATATATTCCACGGAGGCCCTCGCGAGTTCGCAGCACAAATTCAATAAGTCAATAGTAAGAAGTCGCCTTTCCGCACTCCGGGGAAGAACTCAAGTCTATGAGATTATTGTGGCTACATGGATTTTTTATTAAAGCGGTTGATAAAGTATAGTAGTGTTTTAAAGATTGTCCTGGGATTTCTATCTTCGTTAGTAATTGATAACTCTTTGGCATTGCGATTGTATCTGAGTTTCTTTCTTTATCTGGATAACTGGAATTCTTCGGGATATGTGTTTTTGTATCTATAAATAATTAAACCTAAAATAAAGAAAAAAATAAATTGTATAATTATCAACGAATTATTTGCTTAAAGACATAATTTGATGAAAATAATACCGATATCCAATACAAAAAGTTCTAATAGGAATAAAGTACCTAAATAAATACTTTCAAACGTTTATTTAAGTATTTCTGGATTCAGAAACAGTTATAAAAGTTTGTAACAGAATATCAATACGATACGCGAACGACACTACGATCATTGCATACAAGTCTTTACAAGAACATATTATTAAATTGCATAAACTGTATCTCTTATTTTCTTTTGCGTTAAACTTTCACAAAAGTACGAAAGATCAATGAAACAAATCCCTGATTTCTGCGTAACCCAATAATACTCAGTTGAGTTGTTGACGTATTTAAATATTTACGCCATAAAACGGTCGATTGGAAGTCTGCTCCAAAAAATGCCTATTCAAAAGAGTTCGAATGAATTCATTAAAATATTCGCCCGAAAAAGTATTTTAAAATGTAATCATCGAATCGTTCGGATCGTGTTTTTTGTTATTCGTCGATTCCCCGTCGCTCACACAGTATTTGCTGCGAGTTTAATCTGGCCTCTTAAAAGGGTCAGTGGATAACATAGAGTTCGGGCTCGCTTTATGTATGTCGATAGCGGCGGAAAAAATATAAATTATTCTGTTAGTTGCTTTTGAAAGTAAAACACAAAAATATAAATAAAGTGTCTTTGATCAAAAACGAAATTTGAAAACTGTGAACATTTTTTGTTTTATTCTTTATATTTTTTTTAATGTTTACATACTTTGAATATAATAATGTGAGTGCTTTTCAATATGGAATCTGTACAAAATAACAGTAATAACAGATTTTGTTGTTTAGAAAAAAAAACGCGCAAAACAAATATACTGGTATTTTCTATTTAGTGCTCGTATAATATCGGTAACGAGTATTGTGTTGACGACCAGACGACCAACAGGTGAGCTTGAACAAACGGGATTCGGTTACAATTCACACTAATATAATATTTCGCATAATTCAGTTTGAGCCAATTACTCTTTGAGCCTTTGTATTTTTGACGGATTTTCGATAACTCTATTATGAATTGTTTTTCATCAAATATATTGTCATACACAAACCTACATATTGTATTGAATGATAGAATTCGAATTTCAATTGTAAATGTAAAAGCGGAAAATATTTTTTTATTTTAAATTTTAATTTATTTGATAGGTATATTGTCAGTATAGTTTTTTAGTCGATACTGTTTGTTATTTATTTTAAAATATACATCCATAGGCTCAAAGTTGTCCATGCCTTTGTTTTCCGTTACATTCAATTTTTATTATTCTTTACGTACAATCCTTTAATCAACAAGAACTTAGAACTACCGATACTAACTGTTTATTTTTACTATACCATATTGAAATAGAAAAAATTAATCCAAACAGAATAAAACGGAAACATCCTGCAATACTGGTGTTTGCAGAACTACAGGAATGGAAGCAAACGTGCTCGTAGCGCATAGCGTATCGCAGCTACGCCGTAGCGCTACGAGCTTAATA
>DVXP01001769.1:0-14142 GCA_018235645.1 Junonia grisea | reverse complement strand
GATCTGTTCCTCGTCAGTGTTCACTCCGACCGGCCAGTGAAGGCAAGCCGGAGAGGAAGAACAGGGCCTTCCCCCGGTAGTACTCAGGTCCGTGGGGTTACTACCCCGCAACAGCGCGCCTCGAGCTGCCCTGCGGATGACTAGCTGCGGTAGATGTGTAAGTACTGAATACTCAATCCAACAGTCACACACCTATCAGGCAATGGGGTCGTCACATCCCTACGCCTTTTTATAATTATTATTAAAATATACTTTACAATTATTTAAAACTTCAACCCCACTCAGAGGTGACGTTGTGGATCTAAAGAAAAATTAAAAATAGCTACAGATTTACACTAAGTCACACCGAGCTTAAAAGAAAATGAAGAACAAATAGTTTAATACGTTTTATTTTGTCGGACCAAGTAAAAGGGTGCTCTAGGATGATTATTACATATTTAATTCATTTTTGAATTTTTTGCAAAAGTGACAGTGTCGCACCGGTGCGATATATATCCACTTGCAACGGACCAATTTGTGAAATTCTTCCACTGATACTATTTGTCGACAATGTTACTACAAACTATTGTTATTGTCATGTTACATTGTCATGGAAATGAGGAGACACAACTTGTTACCCGCAGTCGGGAAATAGGATCAGATTTCCAATTAAGGAAACGACCAAACACTCCGACAGCAAGAGGCGATATTTGTCCCTATGGGTTTTCTTAACATAACTTAACATAGTTCGCTATGGGCACCTAATTCAACGAAATTTCGAAAAATAGCACCTAATTCCGAGTTACCCGAAAAAATGGCAGAAAGGTTGTATTAATTAATTAATCCTTTTATAATAAAATAAACTTACGAATTGATTGACTACGCCGTTTTTCGGACATTAACCTCAAAATTAGGTTCCAATTTTTGTATTACCTCAGAAGGTGCTTGAATTGTAAAAACCTTAAATATCTCAAAATAGTGATCCAATAGAACGGACTATACAAAATTCCACCCTAAAAGGAGTAAAAGGGTATAGAAACATATGTATTTAAAATATATATATACATGAGCATATCCACAAGCAAATGTTAGTATTTTTATGCTTTGTGTCAAATCTTGTTGAAGCTGTTTAGAAGCCTTTAATGCAAAATATTGGCTCAATAAAAATAATAATAAAAAGGGAAAGCCGTAGAAAATCCTTTTGCGTTACTGAAACGAGTAATAAAAATATTCTTAGAAGAAATTTTATTCTTTGAACATCAGTAGGCTATTGCCCTTTAATCATATAATATATTAGGTAACTGTTATAAAATCCTACGATTTCACATGGAGATAAATCATTTGTAAGGTTATAACATTCTAATTTTAAATTAATTACACTGCTTACATTTTAGACTTGTAAATATCCTTATACTATAATAAATAAGTATATAAATAAATATATACGTACGAATCACACAGATTGAGCTAGCCCCAAAGTAATTTCGAGACTTGTGTTTTGGGATACTAACTCAACGGTACTATATTTATAATAGATACATATATAGATAAACATCCAAGACCCAGGGCAATCAGGAAAGGATCGTTTTCCATCATGACCTGGCCGGGGATCGAACCCGGGATAAAACCTGCAATTTATGCTTTACGTTAAATAATATTTGCAAAAATTGTAGCAAATTGTTTAGAAACGTCATATTACTATGTGTCGTAGTCAATATAAACCATTTAGTTAATATTTACTCATGCCAAATTCCCAGCTCGCGAATTTTTCAAATAATATACTCAAGTAATGATTAAAATTACCCCAGCGTCGTCGCGTCTAAGTAGTACTTTATTTCGTTTACTTCGCCCAAATGAAAACGAGACTTTAATCTTCTTTAAGTACTTCATCAATCTTAATTGCCAGTTCTATATATAAAACTTGAATAACACCTACAAAAACACGAATATCTCCTTCTAGAAAATACCTTTAAGTGCAGTGAAAAAGGCAATATGCATTTCAAGATAACAGACGAAAAACTTACCTATCTCCTTAGCATAGGTGAAATATCGCTTCTTCTTACACTTTCCTGGCCCATAAATTACAAGACAGTGGAAATCCTGAATTTTCAAAGCTTTTCCCGTGTCGCCGATCGTTTTAAGTCCTAAATTACCAAGCAGTGTCGCCGTTACTGTAACTTGAAATTTACGATCCTCAGAATTTCATCTAATGAGAAATATATTGGTATAGTAATTACCCTTTAATCTTACGCAAGGATTCGTATGAGTGTTGCTGATTTTAGTTACTGTTGGTGTATCGAAGCTATTTGGTTTAACAATGTTTGTAATGAAAGGAGTAACATAGGTATGGTATACATTAATTTGATAAAGTTATCGTGACCTTGACTGGTTGCTTATACTAACAATGATCTGTTTATGTTATCAAACTCCTATTTGCACTTCGATGTAATATACGACACGTAAGAGGTTATTTTGGTTTTATCGTACTAATTTCACAAATTACTTGTCCAATTTGTAAAGTAACTTTGTTTAAGATGGTCTGTTTTTTAAAGAAAGTAATATACTTTAAATATTGCGCTTCGATTTATAATAACAAGAAAGGAAGTAACAAATAAAATCAATCAATCTCGTAGCTACTGAAAAGCAAATGAAACCGTTTGGAACATATAGTCATATAAAGGAATTATTATCAATCAAGGGATTAGAAGGAAGACTTCTCATATTTGATCCTAACCTTAACGTTTTCGCACCCAAAATCTTATTCAAACGTAACGCTTACAAAGCAAATACGTATATTAATTAAGCAGAAACACGAGCGTTCATTACATAATGGAGGTAGTCAATTAGGATTTTGTGTGCTCAAGATATTTGAATTATGTTATAAAGTTGTTTTATACTTGAACATTCATCATATGAAATAGATTTATCACCTTCGTCATATGACTTAACATCTCTTGATTCTATTAAGTCATGTAATTCTTTGATTAGATGGCCTACTGGTGCGAACACGTCGATCTAAACCGAAGATCGCGGGCTGAAACCCTGGATACCACCGTTGGATTTTCAAGTGCTTGTGTTTAAATTCATATCGAGCTCGGCGGTGAAGGAAAACGCCAATCCGTAGTGGAGCAGCGTGGTGGATTAAACTCCGTTTCCTTAATAGGAGAAGAGGCCTTTGCCCAGCAGTGGAACATTCACAGACTACTTTACTACTACTTTATGTAATTCCTTATTTAATTTTAGACTCCTTTCCTCTCCGACTAATATGAAGATAGAAATTTTCGGGAAAACCTCCTTTTGGAGTAACAAAATAATATATAGCAACATGTCCCACACAAGCGTCCTCGTTCTCGTAAATCAGCCGAGCGCTAGTGTGACCTCAATTTATAAGACAGCAGGACAACTTTACGAGGGTGGCTCTGAGCGAATTTTACATCTGCACAAGATTTAGTATCAGGTTTTGTTTGATTTATAGTTCTAACTCTAGTGCTGTTATTTAATAACGTTGCTTTTTGATAATACGACTTTTGGACCAATTTTGATTTATTATTATTAGATGCGGATAATTAGCTTATATTAAGCTTCTTCTGGAAACGATGAAGTCTGACTTTTAGGTCTTGGAAAAAACGAATGCTAAGCTATATGGAATGTCAGAAATAGTTCTATTATTCGACAATTAATTTAAGTCAATCAATCAGACTGGAATATTGGCTATGAAGTGTTAATTGAAAAATCATAGTAGAAGTGTCGACACTCCTGCTCTACTCCAGTTTTCCGCTCAAGGTGTTCAGCCAATTAAGCTTCGAGTCGAATTGCCTTCCGGAACGAAACTATTGGCACGACTTTTGGTCTTGATGGCTCTTTAGACGTGAGTAGTAAATAAAAAATATTGTCGATTGTTACTTTTGAAATAGAATAATTAATGATGTGGTGTATGAATCTGAAAATCTTTCGAGTTATTAAAGATTAAATTAGGTTATTTATGTTTGTAAAATAGTATTCCAGCATAATAGTTTTAAAACATGACAATGCGTGTTCATTTAAATAAAATAATTTATCTGGAGAGAAAAGGAGAAAATTTAAAAAGAATTTAGATTACCAGAACACAAAAATCAAACCATAGTGAAATTACGTGTAAATTTACAGAAATGTCTTGAAAACCAGAGGTCTAGTTATCAAGTATACTTTTTGGTTCTAATAAAAGTTTGTATCCGACTAACCCAGTAGTGGGAGTAACATTTTTAATGCGCATGTTTGTAGGGTCAACCTATTTTAAATTTAAGCTTAGTGACGTGATTAATTTTGAAGAGTAAGATGCGATAGGTTAATTTTATTTCTAAATACTTTCTGAATAATTATATAGACTTTTACTGCCTTTAACGTGTCTAAATATTGTAATTTTACACTAAAATCGTTGTTACCGTTATTCTACATACCTACTATCTGGACTCATAAGGTCTGGCGTTTACTTAATCAAACTAATTTGGCTACTATCAAGCGATATTGGACCGGGTCTTGTGACCGATAGAACGATGGTAAGTGATTCAGAAACCTCAAAGTGTCCTTAGGTTGTACCGTCAAAGCCTTTGGGCGATGACGCCCAGATTTTAGTTAATTAAAATAATATTCCCAACGACGAAGATTTTGATTAGTTGAAAGGTATCAAATTGATTTTGTTAAGAAATTACGTTTTGTACATAATTTTGCCGTAATTTGCATTTGCTTTGAAGTGTAGAAGAAATATGTTTTAGTATTCTGCCATAGTCATAGATTAACAGAATCTCATTACTAATAATCTCCTAGGAAGGCGATACGTCACATTAAGGACGCAAAAAGATGTACATATTTGGGTTGTCAGCGACGAAAAACTTTTCTAGTACTAACTAAACTAAAGTGGAGTTATTAAGTTTAGAGTTCTTTGTCATAGATACTAATAAAAGTATGGAAAAACAAAATTTAAAGCATTTTGCGTAAATAATAAATATCACTGCGTTAATTTCAAAGATATTAACAATATTTTCAATAATGAAAAGTAATAAAGAAAAAATGTAATAGAAGTATTAAGAAAAAACAATAGAAGTATTAGTTAAATGAAAGATGATAGATTATTTAGTAGTAAATAATATTGATCAATTTGTAAAACTACATTAATTATACTGATGTAAAGTCAAAGCCATTTTAGATACAATTTAAAATTAAAACGAAGTAAACAGCACTAGAATACAAAATAATTAACTAAATGAATTGGAACAGATCAATGCTCGGCTGACGGGAGAGTAACATGTACAGTTTTAATTGGAAGTGCTATTACATTACAGGAATAAAGCCTCGATTCAAATGCTTCAGTAATTCCAGTATAAAGGCATTGTTTAAATTAAAGTCAAATAAAACAGTTCATAAACAGAAAATAAAGTTCCATTTGTAATTCAATTTCATTTTGTCGCCCATTACTGTTTCATATTAAGCTATTTCTAGAAATGGTTTGCGATAGTCTGTTTGTATAAAAACAAACTTTCTTTTGCGGTTTTCCTTGTCTTTGTAATTACTGTTACTATTAGTCATAGTGTAATAATATAGCCTATTTTCTTCATCAATAATTTGGCTGTCTAATCTAAAGATGATTTATGAAATCGATTATATTCAGTTCAGTAATTATTTATTTATTTTTACGTTTAAACGCAAGTTAATCTTTCCATACATTTTCACCCACTTCAAATCACACACACATATTAAGCCACGGCAATTTGATACTATGAAAAATACTGGCAATCATTTGCCTTTGCGGATTATTTTCCACTCCCCTTCACTTGTGGTATAATTTTGGAAAGAAGAATTTTATACCTTACTCGTAACAAAAGTGATCCCAGATAATATCTGACTATTGATCTGTTGCAATTGCTTTCTTAAAGATGGATCACATATTCAACATCCTTATTTCGTGTTACAGAAACAGAAAGTTAATTCTCCTAACGCCGAGGTGTTGGAAAAAGCGCCTTAATCAATAAATTGATTAGTATTTTTTCTAAAAAAAGTTAAAAAATAAATTAAAACTTTCTAGAATATAGTAAAGAATATAGAAGGTGCAAATGTGCAACCTTACATATTTTTAGAAAAACAAACATTCCCCAAGGAATTAGCTACTATACTAATTAAACGTCACACTAGAATGGACACTATTTTTGCTTTAATAAATGCTTTAATCAAGTTGCGATTTACAAGAAATATAGGATCATGATAAAATTGGTTCATTCGTTATTTATCGCAGCGGTTATATTACAGTGGGTAATTTAGTATAATGCTCATTTAAGCTTCACCTATTAAAATGTATTACGGTCGGAACAAAATCACGCCGTTTATCAGCAAAACTGCTGTGTCAATGTTTAAACTAAATATTTACTGTTAAGGGGAAAAATTTGTTGTTCAAATATTGTTATATTTTTCATGTGAATATAGAAATAGAGTTGTTTATAGCAATTAAAATGTTTATAATGATTAATTAGAAGTGGAAGGACAAATGATAAATAAATATTTAATTTCAGGAATTTATAGAAATAATATATGATCGAGTTGTGCCGTTTGGATTAATTAATGTGGAACATTTTACTTTTGACTATCAATATTCATCGATACTCGAGGAGAAAATATCGTATTGGTTTTCTCGTATTCTTCTACAAATTGGCGTAGTATTTTCAGTTTATAGATAAAATTGATATTTTCAGAATGTTTATATATGTATTTTTTGTAAAACATAACTATAACACATATTATGTGTAATAGTTATGTTTTACAAAAAATATAAAAAAATATAATACTAAATGAGATACTTGTAGAATACTTGTCTTTACTTGAACTTGCAGAACAAAATACATATGATTCCAAAGTGTAAAGCATATGACATGTTAGTAATATACAATTTAAATACACATGGTCCAAATATTATCCCCTGTGGTAGTCCTAACCCTTAAAACGAAATATTGCATAAATTAAATGCGTAATATTGCTAATATTCTGATAGAGTTTGTAGCTGTAATTAACAGAACGGTCTTTGAACTTTTAAAATAGAACTTTAAAATTACATTCCAAAGATAACAAGAGAAAACTTCGTTAAACGTTTTACTAAAGTCAACAGTCTTAAGTGTTTAAGAGTTAGTATTCAATTAAATTTTATTTTTCTTGGTTTGAATCTTAATGAAAATTACTTTACGGTATTTGTGTATCTTAAATTACGTTTTATCGTGATGAATATAATATCTTATTTTCTTATGTAATGTCAGTATTTATTAAAGGAAAGAACTGCATAGAAGAAAAATGGCTATTGCTACCGGTTTATTTTACTAACCCATTCATCTTTCAAGAACTCTAAGTAACAACGGACGTTGATGATAAAACTCAGAGCACGAAAGTTAAAACTAAACATAAACACGAAAAACAAAAGAAATTTAAGAGAAGAGCACTTAAAAAGTTAGTCAAAGCAGAAATACCAACAGTGAAACTTGCATAACTCCTTCCTCGGAACCACTATAAATTAAGGTCAAAATATTTCATCAAGTAACAAGGACACAGCCTTATCTGCCCTTACAGACGCTGAAATCCCTTGAGTCACCTTTTAACCTCAAGCTGAGTAAGGTAAATTAATGCGAGAAATTATTCTTGCTCTAAATGAATGACCTTTTCTTTCTAGAATTTTTCCCGGGATGTACCTATTATTGTCCAGATATTGACTAGGTAGATGCTGATTTCTGCTAATAAAAAAATATCACCCAACTCTTGCAGCTGTTGAGCAATGATTCAAAGTACGATTGGAATAATTTTAGTACAAAGAGTAACAATCATTATCAGATAATTGTTATAACCGAGACAGATACGTATCAAATATAATTTATTTTCGAACTGAACAGGACTTACTTCCATTAAACGTAGACCAACGCAGACAAAATTTATGGAAAACGAGATATATGTATTTTTAAATGATCAACTACGATTAAAGTTTTAATTATGACGCATAAAAAGATTTTTTTCCATCCACAAAAATCCTCTTATGTTTTGTCTTCCGCCGCCTACAACCACCAGGTAGATTGTCATCCAAATGAAGTGAAATTACATTTAAAGAATTAAATACCTAAAACGAAACGATCCAAGAGTAATGAAGCTAATCCATTAACAACGATGAATTATTACGATTCTCTCGTATGAACAGAAATAAGAGAAAAATTCCTCGTCTCTCTTAATACATTTTTTTTTGGTAAAACGTTGCGTTACGAATCCTTTGTAATATATCTTAGTCTCTTTGTTATAAGGATAATAAGTTAAATATTAAAATGTTTGCTAAGCGGAAAAGGAATTGTTTGAAGAACCTTGCTAAAATTTTTCGTAAAGTGTATTTCGTGTTTAATCTATGGAATATTATATTTTATAATTGTGGACATTAGTAAATAGCTTGGAAAATCAAAGACGAAGTATTGTTTTGTACGCGTATTATAAAAATGTTCAACAAGATATATATTATATTGAAGATACCTTATTACGAAAATAAATGAAAAATTATCCTGTAATATAGTTTTTTCCACTACCAATTAATCAGTAACTTGAGCCATATTCATAAAAGATGTAAGTGATAGAAAATAAAATAAATGAACTAAAGTCAAAATAAAACAGACAGATACCTTTTTCAAACACATTTTTAATTTAGAGCACACGTCGACAAAACAGTTGTGAATAAAAGAATCTTTTAATTGTATAAAAGTAAAACAAAGTGAGAAAACGTGTCACTTGTTTTATCCACTTAATATGATTTGCTAAACAATGTAAGACAATTCTATTATAGAATTGCGCATCGGATTTACTGTCGGGAATTTTGATAAAACAATAGCAGTAAAAAAATTGTAAGCGTTAGAAATTCATAAAAAATATGTGGGCCGAGATGTAGTTAGAGTTACCTAGTGGTAATCTAACCCGAAGGTCGCGGGCTTAAACACTGATGAATGCTTTGGTGAATTTTCAAGTGCTTGGATTTAAATTCATCTCGTCCTCGGCGGTCAAGGAAATCCTCAGAAATAATCGAGCCAATGTAAAAATCTAATATTTGCTCAAGTAAGTAGATAATTAATACCATTCACAAATATACATTAAAGATGGATTTAGAGAATAGACATAAAGATAGACACAACCTTGTCTAAATCCACAATCGTCAAGAGAAAATTTCTAATCACAAGGCTCTCTAGATTTTCTCCCCAACAAAATTGCATAGGTCCCGTCCACTCACGTTACTTCGGATAGATTCTGCGTTATTTTGCGGCGAACACTTAATTCTGAAGGACGCTTCCAATCTATCCCTACTCAATGACACCATCAATCTTGAGATACGGATTACAGCTCCCCAATAAATACTTTCAAAGTGCTAGGACAATGGGGCAGAAGTTGCAAAATTGTTTCTGGATTATCATCCTTATGTATATGAAGATAAGGAAGAAAATTCGTGGAAGGATGTTGTTATTATTTTGAGTGTGTATTAAAAGCATTAAGGAATTCTAAAGACGTAAGTACGTAAGTCTATGTGAAGAAGTGTTTATGGAGAAACCGTTTCGTCTTGATCTCTGAATTGTATGTAGGGTCCATTTCTTAACAGGTCAAGCTGTTTCTTCCCTAAATCTGATAACATACGTGAACTCTAGTCCCTTCCACAAATAAGGGGTTTCGCGTTAATCTCAAGGAGACATAAATTTTGAAACTATTTGTTTTGTTACAGACCAACAAATCCTCTAGAATTAAAATAATTTTATTTTAAAGTAAATCTTTAAAGTTTTTATTAATTTTAAGTTATAATTATTTTTTCTGAGTTTTTCTTATTTCATCCTGTTATTTTAGACAACTTAATTGCGTAAATCTTGAAACTTATAAACTTAGGTATCTTGATGATCTTCAATTACTTTAATTTTTGGTCTATTCAGAACATAAGGCATTATCGAAGCTATAAAATCACTTCATTTATACTAAAACTAAACTAAAAATATTTTCAATGTACCAGTTTTACTACTTTAGTAGATTAAAAAGTCTGATCGTTTCTCTCAATCACCTGACTGGATAGAATCCAGTAAAACTTGGCATCAAGATATGTGCATCTTTCATATAAGAGCTACTTTGCTTAAGAACTTGAACTAAGACCTGAAGTAATGGTGGAACCATTTGTTTTGTATCGTTGAAGTAGAAAATGGTAATAACTTTATATTATAGTTGTCGTTTTCAGTTTTATTTTATTTATTCGGTTTTTATTATATCAACCCTTACTTGCGTATATTGTAATTAAACTTATTTACACCTTCTTATAACATAAGGATCATAACTTATCATGACAGCAGTTAATGAAGAAAAATCTATTTCATTTTAGGTTCTCACGAAATAATTAGCAAATTGAGAAAGACAAATATTAATGTCGGTTGTCAATATAACATATCTCTACAGACAATTCGCAATTTCCATCTGCCATTTGTATTTTGTGTTATAATTTCCCATTAAAGTACTTTTAATTTGAAAAAGAAACTATTTTTTCATAGAACACGTTTAGTTAAAAATTTCCTAGGCAATCAGTAGCTATACATACATAGTGTACTAAGACCTGGACTAGGTCCCATACATTTCTGAAACATCTCCTTTACTTAGTATCACACCCACTTTTCATACCATAGACAACAACAAATATAGATACTCCATAGCATACCATTCCTATTTTGTAGTTGGTAGTTAATAAACGTCACGTCTAATTGTTTCCTCTGTCCACGGTCCATTTGTAACTGCTTGTAAGTGTCCCGCTCCTCGACAAAGCCCTTCCTGTAGGATCTGCAGCTTAATCCCATCCGCTTCAATAACGGCTAGCGAATATCCACTAAGATTTAGTATTCCTTTAAAATTTAAGTTTTTAGTGCCTTTGTTACTTCAGGTATTTCTTTCACATTGGTTAGTATGAGCATTTGTGTCACATAATTTTCTGCAATGGTCATTTGCATTTTTTTTGTGTGTAATGAAAGTTCAAGAAAAGAAGACAAGTCAAATATAAACAACGAATAGGAAATACTTTAATATTAGTAATTTTTTTTAATAGATTTTAAGTTTGAGCTACCATATAAGTTAAAGAAACTTAATGCAATGAATAGATACTACAAGTTTGATTGGCATTTAAATATTTGGGTATAAGACAAAGCGGTAACATAAAATATAAACGAGAGATCTAGATTACAAATACGAGAATAATCGTAATAAACCCACACAAGCATTTATCAGCTCAACATAACAACCCATTATTCTAACCCCTTTAGAAGGAAATAAACCTGAAACATTGCGAAAAAACACATTCATCACGTTAGGCAATTCATTCGGGTCGATTGAATTAATCTTTTCCACTAAATACATTACCGATTTTGTTAGAAAAATTGGTTTAGATTACTTGATGATGCGGCAATGTATGTGAAATGGAGCGATCGTGTCGATTGTTCAAGGTCGGTGGTTGACATAGTAGGGGGTGTCAAATTGCTGCGTTCCGTACTATAATACCTCTTTGAGACGGCGTCAGTTTGTAAGGGCGTTATGTAACACCGTAAGGTTCTTGGAGATATTTTTTCTATTTCCTTGTATTAAAAGCTTCATATTTAAGTCTACTGGTTATTGTCCGCGGATTTCTTTTATTGAATTTATTATTTTCTTTCATAAGATAAAAAAACATTCTATTGTGTACAGCAATATTATGTTGAATTTAATATCATGCTGCTTAAATCAGACTTTATTTGAATTGCGACTATTTGACCGTTCCAATTCTGATGCCACAAAAAAAAATCTTTTTTGCATCGTATTCCATTATATTAGTACATATATTAAAATGAAAAAACAATAGTATATACCATATAGCAGGGCCTAGGGTCTAGTTTACTGACTCGTAATTAGTCTGGTTTGACTGGTGCAAAAATAACAAATATTTGCTACAATTATTGATATTAAAATAAGTACAATTCTCTTAATTTTTATTATCTTTCAACCTAACTCCTAAGTGAAGAACTCTGATACTGCAAATGTCTAGCTAGCTTTGTCAGCTTTTCTTAACTGTCATATTAAGACTGGGCCCTTATTCTCTATGCCAAATCAAAACGTATTTCTATGTTGAAACACGTTATTGTCTTAAAACCGTATTCTCTATGACATTGCGAAATTGAAATGTCACGTTACGTGGCGTGTTCCATGCTGTCAAATAAGTAATTAAGTAATTAATAAAAAATAAACCGGTAACCTTTTTTGTAAGATTGTTAATAGAAACGGATTGTGACATCCCCAAAAAAATAAGATTATCATTATATATGCTATGCCTTACGTTTTCAAGACGTGTGCTTACAAAATACCGTTTAAGAAGACGCAACGTGCCGTGGTAAGATTGTTTGACAAGCACGATTTGACGTCATCCGTTTTTGGAACGTTATGTATCGTGACATAGAGAATACGGGGCCTGGAAACAAAAGTCAAATATTACCAAAATATCATTTTCATCGATAGTTATTTATACTATAACGAAAGTTACATCACGGTGTGACATACAACCATGAGGAGTGATATCCATGTCATGACGTAAACAAAACACGTCTTACGGAACTCGGGACGTAATATCAGCGGTTAACATCGTATGAACCGATTACTTCTTTCATATTCATCTGTTTTACTGTCGGTTCGTCTGTTGAATACAGATGAGATGTTTTAATTTCGTGATTTATTATCCTCGTGCTGGGTTTTATGAAGCTTTGTGTATCTAATTTTGAAAAGAGTAACTAGGTGCTATGACTTTTCCTGGCTGAAGATCTTATGATAGTAACATAAAACGTAACACAGCCTGTACATATCTCACTGCTGGGCATAGGCCTCTTCTCCTATTAGGGAGAAGGTTATGTAGCTTAATCCACCATGCTGTTCCACTGCGGGTTGGTGGATATACATGTGTCAAAATTTATGCGGCTTATAGTAGGTTTAGGTAGAAATTAATGATGAAGAATTATTCGAAATTATTTGAAATAGTTAGTGCTGAGTTAAACAGTGTTACACTACAGTCTTAACTGAAATAAAAAATGAGGATTTTCGAAGCAGAAAGTTTTTTTTTCTTTATATCTGCATCCACATGGTGAACCGATTGCCGTGATTTTTATTCGACAGTAAACGTGACGACGACATTTGGTCCCATATTTCCATATTAATTTTTGTTAATAACTCTTGAAAAAGTTTGGTATAATTGACATCGAGACGATATAGGTGTAGTTTTCCTGCGAAATCAACCTTAGACGAAACGATTCAGTTTAGTATTAATGCATTCGAAGAAAATTGTGGTGTAGTTCTGAGGATTCTCTTGCTTGACAATAAATAAAACATTGTGAGTAAACGTGAACGTATCGAGAAATTCTGAGAAATGTTTACCTCCAATATGCTGGTCCACTGCGTCGATTTAAGCTCCATATATTTCATAGAAGTCTTGACCTGAGTCTAGGACATTTGCAGGCGTTATACTAAAGATAATCTATTATATATTGTTTAAAATTCCAAAACTATGTAAAATTCTACAAATAACTGTATTAGTTAAGTTTTATATGAAAAAAGATGCCACCTGTCAAATTAATATTAATTAGTATTGTACTATGGTTTAAGTTCTACGGTTAAGTTGTTGGTCTAAAATAAAAAATAATTAAATAAATAATTTCCGTATTATTTAAACAACACAATACCTACATATAATTGTATTGATCAACTCACTATTTTGTTTATAAAGAAGAATCTCTTCGTTAAAACAAACTTATTTCATAAATCGTTAAGCAATATTTATTTTATTATTGAATTGTTATCAAAAACCTTTTCATATTCTATGTAAGCTTCACAAAAATATCTTGTTTTCTAAATAAAATACCATATTTTATTACGTGTCTTGTATCAAGTAAATAAGATTTATTTTTTACTCGTGAACAAGTCCCGGGGGCGTTCAGCTTTGAACTCTGAATAACAACACGACAAAGGCAGGACAAATTATGGCTTTCGAAATATTTATTTCATTCTAACTTCACCTTGTAACTTTGGATTTGGTGATGTTTTGAATCAACTAAGGAGTAGTGAGTAAATATCCCACCGTTGGACTAAGGCTGCTTATGTTGT
>DVXP01001768.1:0-14143 GCA_018235645.1 Junonia grisea | reverse complement strand
TTTTTGTTATAATCCTGAAGGACCTCTCTGAAACTCGTACTAGGGTATCCTTGGGAGTGGGCATTTAGCAACCGGTGCCATCCTATAGTTTCACCATTGACCACTGCTTGCTCAAGTTGTTTGCTCTCCTATCAATTGTAATCGACTGTTTCTCCTTTTTAGGGAATCTATGTATTAATACGAGAAGCGAAAACTTCGTATAGATTTTCACGAAAATTCGGCGAACGGAGGAGTATCAAATTTGGCATATTTGAACCTTATATGGAGATTGGATATCATAAATTAAATATTTTTTATTTACAGTAAATACGTCAAATTATTTAAATTAACTTTTGTGCGTATTGGCACTTCTAAATTGATACTTTGTAATAATAATATAAGTCACAATATTGTCAAATGTCAAGGTCAGATTAAAATAATAAAAAAGAAAATTTGAAGCTTAACTAAAAATGTTTCATGGTCGATTCATTTGACCACGGACAGGCCCTTAGCAAATTTAAATACACCGCTGTTAGTGGGTGCTCACGTCATAATAACTGTATGTGTCTTTCAATCACGTTTAAAGGTTTGACCAGTGTCTTGATAAACCTAAGTGAACATTTGTATCTAGATTAGCTAGAATTTAATTGCATTTTGTGCTAAAGAAACGTTTCCACTTATATATACATAATATAAAAAAATAAAATAAAATAAAATAATAATATAATTTGATGTAATCGTTTATAATAACTCGACTTCTGTTGACTTTGTTAAACGGTACACGTAGGGTTTCACAACCAAGTTTAAAATACCTGCTTTCGGAAACAACCAGCTTTCGTAAAAGGTATTTGTTCTCTTCGATTAGATCGAGGAAGAGCTACTTAAAAGTCGACAAATAGAGTAATCAATGACTGAACGAGAATTCAGGGTTTGGTCGGGAAATTGTGCAATTCGTCTTCTATTACACACATTACGACGCTTCCTTGTGCCAACAAACTGCTCCCGGAAGTCTGATAGCGACCTACGTTCAACCACATGCAAATATAGACACAAATGTTACAATAGTTATTGATTCCGACGATTTGCCCGCTCGTGTGCGAGAAGTTTGTGGTGGCGATGAACTTTTGTAATTTACGTATGAAGTTTTGGAACTTCTTTCATTTCGTCTACTTAATATCAAAGACGTATTTGCAAAAGAAAGACATATGACTGAAAATGTTAGAGCATGAATACAGATAAGAATTTAAAACAACAAACTTAATGGATTTAGATTTAGTGTTGGAGGATTATATAGCATTTACTTGCAACCTGCTAAGTATCAAAGTTTAACAAAAGCACCAACAAATAAATCGTCTAATGTATCAGCAGTTATCGGTTTAATTTCGTTCTCACAGCACAACATATTCGACCCTGGTCGTAAGGCAACAAAGTATAATTCAGTCCCTTCGTAGAAGTAAGCCAGACGTGTGTTTGTTGCTAATATTAGATGGGACAAAAAACGGCGTCGGGTTGTGGCCCTTCTTTCACGGCCCTCGTCCCAGAGCGCGCCGCGTGCTTCCTACCCGATCACACAAGTACGTATAGCTTCGCCAGCAGACCCAACAGTCCACCGCGCGCCGCCACCCGGTGCGCCCGTGTATCGCGTCACAGACACTTGCGATCTCGCAACCGACACAAGTGCATAACATCGTTATTATAGCGTTATTTTCGGAGAGTGCCACTATTTATAACGTGCAACACGATAGTGTGCATCCTGGCTCGTCCTTTTTGCAAATGTGGCTTTGGATCATCCGCAGAGGGAAAAATAAACATAGCACTCCGGTAAGTTATCCGTTGGTCGTGTTTAATGTTATTATCATTCCTCATTCCTATCGTTTATGCTGTGTCCGTCGTATGCCTGGATGCTGCAAGTGCTTTAGTTGGAAATGTGCAATTTTTCAACACGTTATGCTAATGAGACTCGATAATAGTTTCACGAAACGCGCTAACAACTCAGCGAAAGCGAAATTTCTGAGTATCGGCAGCCAGATTCCATTCATATATTATGACATACAAAATGTTATGGAGCTTTGAATTTGACATCTAAGAAAACTTTGCAAGAACGTACAATTTCAAAGTAAATCATTTATAGTTCGCGTTACTGAATGAGTATTTTATAATATTATACAATGTAGACATCCGACGGATACAAGTAAGGCATCCTTATTCTTATTTAAAAATAGATGTGCGTCTTCGACTAATACAAACGGTTATTGCGCTGGATTTGGCAAGAGTATTGTTAAAGGCGTGGGTTTTTAACACTTTAATGCTATCCACTTCTTTGAGATTGAGCCTTGAAAATGTTTTATCATTATTGTATCAAGTATTATAATGATAAAGTTTGGTACCATCATGACCGGAAAAAGTTGAACAGTTACGTGTAGATCGTACAAAATTATATATTATTTAACCGTATAAAAACTGGTTAATTCGGTTCATGTTGAAGTGCCGGCATGCAATGGCATATAATAGGTCTGTATTAAGGCCGCTTAGACTTGCTGCCAAATACGAGCATAAAAAAAACTCAACAATTCTCAAGCGCACAGTTAAAGTTTCGTTATCCAGATAATATTTTAGATTGATGAAACACCGGAGCAATCTTTGTGAGACATCTAAAATACCCATCCATAATGGTTGACCCAACACGTTTGCTCCACAACATTTGCGAAATCTTGTCATATTATCTGGCAATACTAAATCCAAGTGTTGTTTAACTATAACATTAATTTTAAGTATCACCCATAGGTAATGGTTATTCAAATCTGATCTTTACAGATGATGAAAAAGTGAAACGTATTGTTTTGTCTATAAAATTTGAATATTTATGACCGTAAGCGTTTGATGAGACATTAGCAGTTGAAGTTTACGTAAAAAACGATGTTATGAATTTTAACGAGACTGCGTTTCAACACGGTACAGCGTACATACGTATATACATAGTTACCGACGAATCACGCCCCTCTGTCGCTGTTTCAAATCAATAGACCGGTATATACACCACTTGGACCAGACGGACTCTAAATAAATGTAGCAAAGGTACACACGTCTAACAATAGCTGGAAGGATTCCAAGCTAATTATATGTGCTAAATTAAACAATACAATGCAATTATAAACATAATATAGCTGTTCTTGAAGCGACTATTGTAAGGCGACGCATTGTACATTTGATTCGCCATTCTATAAAATAAAAATCTTTAATAATTAAGCTACCAGAATAGTGTCTAAATATTTGTAACACGCAGACTTCTCAAACTAAATATGTTATAAGTCCTTTATATGGACCAATAAACAAGAATGCATTTTTTGCAAAGTAATTTAAAGTTCGCGTTACGCTGGTCATTGAACCCCTTCCCTCAGACAAATTTACGAGTAAATAACGTTACCAGTTATCTCGCAGCCGTTTCTAATTTCTTTGTCCTGATGGTAACCATACAATCATACATTTTTTTGTTGCAATTTGTTAAAAATTATTCGAATAGGATTTTTGTTGTAATATTGAACGACTCTACATAATTATGTTACATACATATGACTAAAGATTTGACTCCAAATCTTGTCCTTGCTTTCGTAAAAAATGTAAAAGTTGCATTAAAACAGATGATAATAAACGAAACAGGATCATTATCTGATTTCATAAAAGTAACGGTTTTGTTCTCAAAAGAAAAGTTTGACTGAGTAGCGATACTAAAGGAAGCTTTATAATAAAACTGAAACTCGAGGATTAACTTGCAACGACAGTAAGCTTATTATGAGCTGGTACTCGTCGCTTTAAGTATCAAGACTGTTTGCATTATCTACAGTACCTCGTTAGAATATTAATATTAAAATATCCCTTGATGGAAATGCGCTCGTCAATAAATTTTTACGCTTTGAAACTTAACTATCAAAATAATGATTTATTTTTTACTTTAATAGTGACTAATTAAACCTCGATAACTGACTTATGCGATTTTTCATTTACTTATAAAAGTTTATAAAATGGTTTATGAAGCTTACACGAGCAAAAAGATAGATTACATAATAATATTCGAAAATGTATAAACGAAAAAATTTCAAACACTACATAATAAGTTGTAAAGCAACCTTACTAGTAACACATTACCAGTCAATACATTCTTATATTGCACACGGGTACGTAATGTTTAGATAACTGAACAATACCGGCTGCATTCCACAGCACCCAGTAAACCTTAGAATTAGCCATAAATTATTTTAAATCTTTAAGTGCAGCCACGTAGCCGCATGTGAACACTTGACATGGAGTTGAAATTGTTTCTGATAAAATGAACGTTCGTTTTAAGAGTTATTTTAACTTTATTACGGTTTTGGTCTAACAAGAAAGTCATATTTTACCTTAAGGGCTTCGTTCTCTCTTCCACTTCATAAATTCTTTCTCGGCGTTCCATTTCCCAAAGGCCTTTTTTAAATCCATAATTTATCATCTGAAGAAGCATCGTAGTCGTTTTTACTAGATATTCTGGCCTACTTAGTGATAGTTCTAATATTAAAGAATAAACACTCAACAAAATTATTACGCTGAGCAATTTTCTAATTAATTCTTTGTAACAAATTCGAGCATCAATCTGCTGTCATGGTCGTCGCGCTTGAATGAGTAAAGACAGAAGCTTCAAACATTCAAACAATCTGTGACAGAATATTTTTCGCTTCATTAATTTCATAAAAGAGATCAACCGAGAATTCCTGGTCTAAAGATCTAAGAATGTATGTAAAAACGTTGAGTCGGATTACATAGCGTGACGCAAGTAGCCACTCCTCGCTAATTACTTAATGTTTCCAAATACTTCCGCCGAGCTAGTAATGGGATATGTGTTTATGAAAAGGTGTGAATGACCCATAACCTAAGATTTTTATACATCTACTGTATGTGTGCAATTTGTCTTTAGTTGGCAAAAAATGCAATATTTCGTATGAACAACTCTCAAATCGTAGTATTGACGACATTAGTAGGAGCGTTATTCAACCATATACAAATTTGATTTAAAACCTTACTAGATATAGTTACAATAATTGTGCAATATTTCGTCAATAATACCAAGAGTATATTTAATTGTTCATAAAACCTTACATTGTTATTGAGTAAAAGTAGTAATCAAATTTCGAAATAACGGCCTGTAAGAAACTTTAACAATTGATGGAATAATTTTAACCTTTCGGGCTGTTCGTCCGAGAGTAGTAATTATGTTCGTAAAAGCATCACATACCCTTTTTATTGCATTTTCGAAGTGATAGTTAAGAATAACGGGACTGACAGGTCGGATTCCGAGTAGTCATACCATTGGTCACTATTGACTCTGCGCTTGCACCAACGATTGAAGACAATAATAAGAAGTACAATGCAATATCGAATAGACTATACCTACATATGATAGCATTCAAACACATATCCTTTTTATATCATCGAGCATAAAGGCTGAAATCCCTTGCAGTTATCCTTCCTTTTATAATCCAAAGTATGAGGAGTCGATTGCAGGAAAACTGCTGCATGGTATTAATATTGACACTTCATACAAATTCAATTTAATAACTGCTTCTGGTAAATCCGAGCGTTTCGAATAAAGGATATCGTTTATAACTATTCTACTGAAAACTTTTTAGAAGGATTATACCTTCGTGGACATATAAAGGAAGGATTTATATATTAATTGTTCCACGACTTGATTGTTCAGATAAAGATTTAAATAAATAAGAATTATTTCAAGTTACAAATATTGGATTTCAATAAAACTTTGGATTTTTTACATGCTATGGCAACAACAGAAGTATTTTATGCAATAATTAAAATAATTAAAATTACTCATGAAAATCTATAGTTTTACCACTTCAGTTTCTGGAACCGTTTCGATCGTAGTAAGTCATTTGGTTGCAAGCCAAGTCAAGCATTTAAATGAAGTCCCGTTCACTTCCTGGACGTAGTAAAAGTGCTAATGTGTTTCCTTAATCAGTATTAATTAATTTAGTTTCATTGATTGAATTCGCACAATTATCGTGGGAATCATTCAAAGTAGCTCCTACGTCGCTATGCAAACCATGAGCATTTCAGGCATATGTAATAGCCACTTGATTTGCACCTTGCACTTCTAATTTATGATTATCAGGAATAGAATTGTCTTCAATTAAATTATTTATACATACATTTTAATGGTTGAGCCGAGCTGTAGCCAACTGCTCGTATTATTACGTCGTGTCGTCCATAGCATTGGATTGTCCTTAGTCGCAAATCGATATTTTACGTTGCGAAAGATGTCGCCGAAAATTTAACACATCCCTTTCCCCTCTCTTATTCCCTAATTTCATGAATGTGTTAACTAAACATTTGTAGTTTCGTGTATGCTAGTTGAACATCTAATATAAAGTGATCGTTTGCTTTACATTTTTACTAAAAAATTCAGATGTTTCCTTATGGTTTTTTCTCAAGTCTTTTGCATATTGAATGCTTTCTAAAAATTATAATATTAAATGAGGCAACGTGTTATTTGTCAATTTATGTAACTGTTTATCAAGCTACAGCTTCGTGATGTGAAGTGTATTTAAACATATTCAACAAATATGGCCGTATCTCATTTGGATCATGTGCGTAAATTTATACGACATTTTATCAACACCCACACCGACTCAGATAACTCTGTGGCTAGTTTCCTGTGACTATTCATTCGTACAAACGAAATATAAATTTAAAACATTAAATAGAGTGGTATGGTTTAGGTCATGGCATCTTTTGTTAAATATCATCTTTTAGCTAGTTTAAAATCCAAAACTAAACACGACTATTTTTTTCCTGCCACAAACAGGAGTTATTTTTGTCTTACAAAAGTAAGCATTATAAGGTTGAAAGTTGAAGTAATAACTCGAAAAGATTTATGTGACGTTGTTCGTTAATGATTTCAAGAAAACGCTGTGAAATGATTTTATGCTAAAGACCATTACATCAGGGCGAATAAAAATTTAAGAGACAATTAATTTTTATGATACTTACATTATATTGCAATTTTAAAGAGTCTTCATTAATTTTAAAGAGTTTATTTTAAATCAAGAACACATTTGTGATAAAATGTAATAAACTCATTTGTAATGAATCTTTTGATTAAAGCTTACAATATGTTTTAACTGGTAACACTATTCTTTCCTATTTATTTCAATATTTTCAGAATTAAAATAGAGTCAACGATTTGACAATAAAAAGTCAAAACTATAAGCAGTAGTACCTATTGGAGAATCTATAAGCAGCATTGGAATAAAAATATAAAATCCACTCTAAGCAACGAGTATGGAAGAAACCGCGAGTACTATAAAGAAATAAAATAAAAATTGGTCGCAATATAAGTTTTGCATCGAACTCGATATCGACCCCATATAACCGTGGGAATTCCCAGGGAGGTTGAAAAGGAAAAAGGCGTGATTCATACATGCCATTATAAGTTGAGCTTAGAGCGTGCGTCATTGGTCGGGAACTGTGCTCAGGTATTATTCATCTCAGCTCAGAGCTTATTAGAAATGGTATCAGATATTTAAACCGACCTCGTACAAAATTTACAGAAAATTAAACAGACTTTGAAAATAAATTAAACTAATTATTCACTCTTGTTATAATTACTCGTATTATATCATATTTTAGAATGGACTGTGTTAATACAGATAAGTAAATAAAAGGAGGTGGAATTGACATCATAAAGTCAAAAAGGAGGAAAAAGTAGAACCTATATGAATTATTGTTTTGTTTGAAAATATACATTTATTACAAAATGTTTAGTATTATTAACATGTATCCATACAATATACATACAAATCTTTGCTCTATATTATAATATAGCAAAGATAATGATAGTATTTCTGTCTTTCTTCTAATCAAAGATATAAAGGCTACTTAGTAAACGATAGAAACTTAATAGTCCGTTTCTATTAGAATGAGATTAAGTTTAGAAGGTCATATTATTTATATGACAATCTTAAGTCCATATTAAATATTCTTGGATATTAAAATTTCAGATAAAGTATGATGTAATATAGAACATATCAAATATAGATATTAAAAAACAGTTTTGGAGTTAGATATTTTTAGAGATAAAATTGGTATAAAAATTCTAGAAAAAAATTGTCTAATTTTCGGGGCTAATGTATAAGTCAGACGTTAGACATCAATCAATAGTGAGTGTATGCCAATTGTTTCACAAATTGATACAATAGACAATGACATTCAATATGGCGAATGTGCCGATAGCCGTCTACAAGGGCGTCGAGACGCAACAACACGAAGCCCACTTTAAAGCCTCATTGCGTCTATAATGAGGTGACCAGACTTTAATATTACTTAGTTACTAGCAGACCGCCCCCTGTTCGCATAGATATTACCAACATTTTTAAAAATTTAATATAGCCTATGTTTACTGGAAATAGTGTAACTTCCCAACAGTGAAATAATTTTTCAAGTCGGTAAAGTAGTTTTGGAGCCTACTCAATTCAAACAAACAAAATAAAATCTTTCCTCTTTATAATACTAGTGGAGATGTGATTCAGGTGGAGATGTAGTCCTCACTACATTTCTTACGCTTTTGTTGTCTACTACAACATCTATTAAAGCGATGCTAATAAGAGACAAGCAATCACATTTTAGACATCTCCTTCCTTTTGTAGCTTGTGTCGTCCAATCGCGGGGCACGTTACCAAAAATCGGGACCTAAAATCGCCGCAGGACTTAGAAACACTTCTTGAGCTTCCCGCCAAAATCAGAACGTCTAGCCACCTTAGTCTATTAACAACTCTCATTATTTATTTATTACATTACCTGCCTTTATCGCATTACTCTCTTGTCTTGCACTTATTACATTGACATGATAATTTAATGAAATTGCATCTCTGTTAGCGCAATGTCAAAGCGTTGACAGCCATGGTTTTTACCGGGAAAGGAAATGTTAAGTTTTTATAGCTGGCATTGAATTGAATTGTGAGAGCATCTTTTTAGGATTCCTTGAATTCCTTTTAGTCTATATAAATAAAATAGTAATACGCTTTGAGTGTTTGTGTCTCGCAAAAAGTGCTGAAGATATAGATCAAGTTTCGTAGAAGTCTAAATTACAATTTGGGCAATAGTAATAACTAAATTAAACCTTTCTGTAACAAAATAAACTCATGAATTTATAGATTAGGCTGTATTTTCAAATACCTCGGAGTTAGGTGCCCTTACCTTAAACCTTAAAGGAAACAATTCAAAAGCTACACGGTCATATCTTCGGAAAGGTCAAATTGTTGTTAGGTTACAGAGTTGTCATATAAATTTTCTTATGCTGAAAGTGGAATATCATATACTAATAAAAAACAGATGATAGAAAACCAAGTATTACCTCTTACATAATCATTGACCAATTGACATAACGGATGAACATATCACATTTATTTCACATTTTCTACAAATGGTCACCATTTAAAAAACACGAGATCGTTGTACAAAATAGGATAAATTATCTTTACATCAACTCATTCTGTCCATCGGTATTGAATCGTCAACGAAAGCGGGACGTCTTGATTTCTCGATATTCATCGAGTGCATTTTACCGTTCTGTAAACGCTATAAATATTTACTACCGTCCACACACACACATTACAGTAAGACATGAGAAACTACATACTTTAAAGTAATTTCGTGTAAGCTTAAAAATCTAAGGTCACAGAACTCATAAACACTTTTGCGTCATACACTCCCGTCTGGTCATCAATTGCATTAACCAATTCATTTGTAAGCTGGACATTCAACGTGTTTAAACGTACTTCTGTTCATATATCGTCCTCGATAAAATTCGCACGGATTTCACAGCAAATATATTTCAATTGACACAATTGTCCTCAAATTATTTCGTATCAGCACATTGCACACGCTTTAATCAATGTTGTAACGGCGAGTATCGTTTTACTGATTATTCAGTTAAATGATTTCAATCAAATGAATAATAATTTTATGATCGGTACTAAATTGAATTGTAAGTGTACTGCAACGGTTGTATTATTGAAACTTATTGAAAGTTTAAATTCTATAACAAAATTTATGTGTGTTAAAATGGATTTGTATCTAGATAAACTTATTAAGCTATTTTCTTTATAATAAAAGGGCAAATCAATTTCATCATAACACATGTTTAACTGACTATTTCTTCATATAAGAAATATTGCATGTCTCACAAACACAATCTCTCGTTGAAGAAGCTTGTCAAATGGTGAGTACGACATTTCAATTGTAGTGTCAAATTGTCAATCAAACTAGCAGAGAATTGCCAAACACTAATAACTCTTTGCATTTCCTCACACATAATAATTTGACCATTAAATACGTCTGTCCCATAGTGGGGGGTTCTGAGAATTTTAAGTTAACCACCGTGCAGATGACTCATGATGATGAAGGTCGTCGCCCGGGTCCGATACCGCGGCAAATTGATGCTTTTTACAGGAAGTGCCAAGAATCACAATAAGATACAAAAAATGTTGTACCAACATCACGATTTCAATTACAATACGGCTAAGTGTGTCTCACATTTTCTATTTAATGTTGAATTAACTGTAGAAGACGTTGAAGAATATATGTTTATGGTAATTACATTTGTGACAATGGAAAATTTGCGACTAACAAAAGCACCGCTGTCTTCCAAACGACAAAATAGTTTGTCATTCAAAACATTTTTAGTGGAATTTAATAAAACTATTTATTTAAATAAAAGTAAACTATATACAATTCAAGTCAAAGATTTAAGTCCTTAAACTCTAAGTGATAAATTTTATGCAGGCAAGGTAAAGTTTTGTAAAGTTATAACGAAAGGTTGCGGTAAGAAATATTATTTCTAGGTTATGCTCACTGAAGCTCTAGCTTAAACGTTTTCAGATGTCATTGAAAGTAATAACAAACCACGAAATGTTGCCGCAATAACGCGTGGGGTACAAATTACAGCCCGACCTTTCTTAACTGGCACGCGCTAGCTGGTTCCACTGTTGTGGCATCTTAGGTTTAAACAATCCATGTTCTTGACATCAGCCTATCTTGTGGTTGGGCAAAAGATTTCCTTTAAAAATCTCAGGTGGATAAGTTTAATATTCAAAGAAAACCAAAGTGGAAAAACCCAAAGTAAATGTTTCATCGTAAAACATTCATTAAAATGCTTGTTTTATTACGTGTATGAATCTGGCAAATTTAAGTTCGTCATACAGTACAATTTATTGCTAATTCAAGAATAACAATTGCATTTAAAACCTCATTTAAGTACTCGTGAGTACTTGTACCACACCAACATTCGCTTTAGAAACAAATAATTTTAAAGTATGTAATCGTTCCACCCGCATATAGTTTTCAGTAATCGATCAATATAATTCTTTAACCACGTAATGTATATTTTAAACCATAAGCACATTAGTTAAACTTTAAAGGAAACAATGTGTTTTCAACTGCGCTTGCGGTGGAACAGTGGAAGACAGAAAACGGAAATTAGTTTCGCGGAATCGTCTGCCTTTTGCAAATTAAATGTCGGCTTCACTTTACATTTAACATATTATGAGTAGACGTACTATTATAGTCTCTATTTTTATTATGGTAATATTATTTCTCAACGTATTTTCTTCTGTAAAATATGTTTAACTGCTAATTAATTTTAAGCATTTTAACTATCATTAATAAATTATATACGTTATTTAATTATAATTTATTATTGACCGTTTTTATTACTTGGAACATAACGTTAATCTATCGTTAAAATTAACATTTATAAGTTAAGAAGTAAAATAAACCAAGCAATCTAAATCAAAGTTGTAATTAAAAATAATTTTCTACGATACTACGCTTCATAGACGCCGATTAAGTGTAAGTCACTTTTGATTACGCAACAAGAGAGATACATGGCGCTGAACGTGGTTCAGATTTGCTTAATCAGGCTCCTTACAAAATCGTACAGCTGACGACACGTTGCGATTATGATCATTGTAATGAAACAGTATTGACGGAAGTCATAACAGATAATAGACATTCGTTTTGATTGATCGCTCACGACCGCGTGATTGATTCCTACGTGCAAGCCCACTTGTGTCCTAAGAGAGAAGATAGCATCATCATGGTGCAGGTCTTTGAACTGACAATGAATGAATTAAAATACCACTTATTATACCCTAGAAGTATCAATTTCATGCTTTTTAAACACATCATCAACGAGGCACGTCCTCAGCGATACAATGAAGTTGCCCTTGCGAGTGCTACTTGGATTACATTTCATCATGACATTGTTGATTAACATAAGTAATAAGTCTCGCAAAATACCGTAATTCACTTTAAATTTTACATTTCAAGTAGGTAATAAATACTTCATTTTAAATACTACTCTAAATTTCATTCAGATGGTGTATTAGGAAATATTGTCAGAAATAACTGAAGTCCTTTCACAGACTAATGGTCCGTCGATAATAGGTGTTACGTTTAGATGTGCTATTAATAGTATCGTAAATGTCAATTCCACGCTTTATGATTGTGCCATAAAACAAACTAAACAGTCGGCCGACACTTTACCTTTTACCTTCAAGCAAAGAACGACGCTAGGTCGTCTGCAATCGTGACTCGTGGCTTCCACATAGATTGTTCGGGTTTGTTTACATTGTTAGCGACCGACATTGCTGTTTTTACCTCTCGTTACTTAAACAACAACAAAAAAACTCATTAAATGTAGTCGAAATATTGTAGAATTATCATAAAATTAAAATTCTGTAATATACCAATTTTTTGCTCCTTTGGAGTTGTTAGTTCGTGCTGCAAAAACTAATAGCGTTCAAAATTATATTACGTTATACGCGTTCAGTTGTAATTATTAATATAATATGCACATAATTGTGTAATGAATTCGTTTCATATTAAACATTTATAAAACAAATATTGTCCACATCCTTTGCAAAATAAACAAAACATAATTTAAAACATTTGAGATTAATTATTTGGATTATTATGTATAAATGGAACAAGGTTTTATTTATGGGCAAGTTGGGATTCTAAAAATGTGTTAAATAAGTAGAAGAAGGTTAAAAATAAATAAAAATATACTGGATCATGAAGCAACACCAACAGCAGCATTTTAAAATTAGATATTTATCGAAAAAATCTTTTTTTATTTATTATTGAAAAACTTATTGAATAGTCCAACCTACCGTCGAACATTAGTCGTCAATGTACGGTGTGGGCAATGGAAACCATCTCAGCGAGATTGCGTATGCGCAGAGTGTATGGGGCTTCCTGTTAATGGAGCGGCCGCCAGTCTAGTCACCGAGAACTATAACCAAATGAAGCATTCAATGTACACTGTATGATAACTAATAGCCCAGCCGATAGAAGGGTTTCCATTACATATTGCTAGCTAGATCTTTGGAACTATAGCTAAAGATAGAATATCTAATAATACCTACCTACATTTTTATTTTACAATTTACAAAATGAAGTTCCTTGTAGTATATCGCACTGGTACGCACAAAAAAAGTTGTTAGGCTCTTTGAACCAAGATGGCGACTTGAGCGTAACCTCTGCTAAGTCGAAAATTTGATTAAAATTTTAAATAATTTTTGCAAAAAATTCACTGTACAGTGATTTTTTGCAAAATTCCTGTACCTAATACCTATAAAACGGTCTAAGCTAATAGGTGAAATGAAAAAATTTTGAACGCGTAATAAATTTTATTTTATGGTTTTTATATCATTTTATTTAATACGAACGCATATGACCTCTGATAGATATGACCTTGCAAAATTTGAGCAGCGTTTTATCATTGAAAATATAGATAATTATTGCTTAAAAAATATTAATTAAAATATTCAAAACCATAAGTTCTAAATAAGTATTTATATGTATATCTATACTACATACCTACTATATTATATTCTACTAAAGATACAGATTTCGAATATTGTATTTTTAATATATAATGAGGTTTTAATATGGTTGATGACAAAAATACTGGCACGGTACACACTACACGTCAAATATTTAAAATATATGAATATAATATACGTAATAAAAATATTGTGTGAAAATAAAATATAATAAATATAAAGCGACTACTATATAAGAAGATATAGGTATAATAAGAAAAGAAGAGAATAAA
>DVXP01001767.1:0-14145 GCA_018235645.1 Junonia grisea | reverse complement strand
TTTATTTTTTTATATTACGAGTACATTTATATATTTATAGGTACATAAAATGTTAAATTAAATTGACAAAGTAGGTAGGTAGTTTTTAAGAAAAAAAATATATCCTCATAGCATCACAATTCGCACACTTAAGCTTTGTGCGGCACTGAGTCGCATTATGCTCTGTAATTGGAAAACACACAATGATGTGAGCAACAAATGATAGATCCGTAAAGGTGACCCAGCGGTCATCGACATCGTAAAAAAGAACTACAACTTTTAGATATTTATTTTAGACGTGAATATAGATACACAAGTGTATCTATCTATCTATTCATAAAGTTGAGCGTGCTTTTGCAGATATGAACTCTATAGTCTATACTTCGCAATTCATGTATCTAAAGTCTATTAGTCTACTATCTATGTCTCTTTGATTGTCGACTGTCGTGTGAACTGTTTAATTGCGATTGTGTCTTGTAAGAATATCTAGAAGAAAATAAGACAAGGATAACTAATTCCTGTTGTCTACTCAATTTGTAATTTAATTTATTATATGTTTTTCCAAACTTACTAAAATAAAAACCTTATAATGTCTTTATTTAATAATATTAATTTATCTTTTTTTGTCACGAGTTTATTATTATGTATAATATTGTGCACTGACAATTACGTGTGGGCCAAAGATAATGATGCAGAAAGTATTAGTAAAATTGGGCAAGGAGTTGGACATATTATGAATATTTATTACTGGTGAGTCTAATGAAAGTTCTGCTATTAACTATGATGAAATCAATTAAAACTTTTATTTTAATTCATCTTTATTCTTATATTTAAATTGTTTTATAATTACGTATCTATTATTGCAATATATTACAAGCTAAAGCTAATTAAATTATGTTACAATTCAGCTGGTACATGTTTTTGTATGATTTTTTTTTGCTTTTAGTTACTCATGTGGCTACAGAAAAGTATTTGAAGATTATGCTGGTATAATTCAGCAAAAGTATCCAGAGATATCTGTTATTGGAGCAAACTATGACCCTCCTGGTTTAAATATGTATCTTTCTCGAATGATTGTAAGTATACTTATAATATAATATATATTAATAATAATATAAATATATTCAAAAGTGTATTATGTATTTGAAACAATGCTATTTTATCATAACTTGAGTTACTTGATGCTCTTATTCTAGGGGTATATAAATATATAAAACCAAAGAAACTTTCTTGTTGAATAATTACTATTTATTTGGCATCAATTTAAATTGCAGTAGTATATTTTAGTTAGACTTTCTCACCATTTTCCATTCTAATTATTTTTTATAACTAAACAGCTATATTATAGATCAAATCTAATGTAAGTTGTGTTTAATATGTCAGAAACAGGCTTTGCAGCTGGCAAATAATTGTAACATGCCAATAACACAATTTGAAGATGCATGTTGCTATTACTTAGAGAAGCATTGCAATTTTTTAATATCATTGCAAACAAGACCACATTCTATTATGGTTTCATTATATTTCATATAAAAAATTTGATTGTCCTCCGATTTAAATATTTTTAAAACTTGTTTCAGGGATTTGGAAAAATGATTTTAATTATGTGCATATTAAGTGGAGTCAACATTTTTGCTTGGCTGAACAAACCTCAACCAGCTTGGTGGAGTTGGTGCCTAGAAAACAAGTTGTATGCATGTATGATGATGTTTTTCTTGGCAAATATGATAGAAGGTCAGTTAGTATCTTCAGGTGCATTTGAAATATCCCTTAACAACATTCCACTCTGGTCGAAATTAGAAACTGGAAGAATTCCACAACCACCAGAGCTTTTTCAAATAATTGATAATACTTTACAATTCTCAAAAATGGATATGCCTAACAATAATTTTGTCTAAAAAATAAATTTTAAAACTGTTACAAACAAAATATTATCTTAAGATTTTTTGATAGGTATATTGTTTGGGAAATAAATATAAAGCATTTGTAAAACCATTAGAACTTGCCTTCTTTTAAAATTTTATTTAAGTTATTCACTATTTTGGTATGGGTGATTGGAAATTAAAATATATTCACATATTATATCAATGTACTACAATTTTAAAACACTTTTAAAACATACTTATTATTAGTAATAATAAAGATTTGCCATAGAACTCTGTACAAAACTGTAAGTTTAAAACTATTTTAGATTAGATTAAATAGCTTTTTCCAGTGAGTTACCAACACCATACATTTTTTTAAAGATTTTTAGGTCTATAGTAAGTAATATTGTAACTATAGATATGTTACATTTATAATATTCTACAAAAAATCTTTGCTCATTTATTATTAATCAAATTAACAAAATTAACAAGCAAGCTCAGTAAGACAACAGATTGAACATAATAATTATTCTCGATATGAATGATGTAATTTGTATACTTACATATTGTATGATGTTTATGGTTTATTTAACTTCTTATAGTCATTATTTACAGAGTGAAAGCGGAACAAACTCGCTTTCCTATTTATTATGTATAAACATGAAGAAAATTTTCATTAAAAAGTTTAAAAAAAGCAGCTGTTTTTTCATTCAATAGCTGGTTGCTTAGTACATCTGTCAGCTTTCACATATCTATGGTTACGTAATATCACTGATATTGACACTCAAATGACCATACAGTACACATTCATCTTAAGCATATAGATTTTTTTTAACACCACAAAAATCAATTGATAACATTGTTTTAACAACTTTCCAATATTAATTAATAAGGCTCAATGATTGACACTACCAGAGTCAAACCGAGCTATGATTACTATGGAAGTATGTAATATCTATGTTGATTTAGATTCATTGCATGATTTACTGATTGAGTTAAAACCAAATTGCATAAGTGATAAACAGCTTTACAATGAAATATATTTTTGTAAAAACAATTAAGGTTTATTTAAATAAATAAATTTGGTTGAGTTAATAAAATGATTAGATTTGTGTAACTGATCTTTGCGAATGTAATTAGATATTTAAAATACTTAAGTTCAATAACCATAAAACGCTGTGCAACTTATAATTTTTACCCATACTAATATTATAACGAGGAAGTTAGTGAGGTTTGTAATAGGTTTGTACTGAACCAATTTGAGGAATTATTTTTGTGTAAGATAGCCCGTTAATTTTATTAAGCTAATTAATTTCATCACGCTGTAACCATTAGCAAGGAGCAGCCAGCAGTAACCTATAAACTGCGATAAATTAACAATCATTTAGAAGTCTACACTAAGGTTAAAACCTCAATTTGCACCCATTACATAATATGTAGTTATATTTTTATAAGTCAAGTAATGTTAATGTCTGCAAAACAATTATTAACTCAACCAGCTTTGTATGTACACAGCCTTAATATATTCCAATAAATTGGTAACCATATTATAATCAATTAAAATGTAATAATACCAAATAACATCTATATTGTAAGTCAAATTTTTCACAAAGTTCCTATGCCTTATAAATTAGCAAGAAAAAAGAAATCTTGTATTCAGTTATATATATTTACTTCGAAATTCAGAGCAATTCAACTATTTTCATAAAATTTTATTTTATTTCCAATCACCACAATAGATTAAATAATTGTAAACCAAATTGAAACTACTTATATAGATTTATCTTCATTCAAGATAGATAAGTTTGCACATTGTGTTGTATTCTTTCTGTAAACAATTATATTAGAAAACCATAATAAAATGTTTCTTTTTCATGCCTTCAAAGATATCTAGTCAGATAATATTAACATGTGTAGGTACTTCTGTTAAAACTAAATAAAACTAGATGGAACATTGTCTAAAATTTTTAATTTCTCACAATAATAATAATAAATGCATATTTATACTTGGACGGATCAAATTTCATATTAATAAGTACAGCAACAGTTTAACTTCTATGATAGTTGCGTGTGGCACATGGGGCACGAGTGCCGTAAAACTAATTCGTGATGTTGCGCGTACGCTTCACACACACTGCAAGTCCACATTGTATGCGGTGTAAGTAGCGGACGACCGGATACTACGCACCCCGGAAATTCCATAGAACAGTTCGGACATGTCGCGACCCTTTGATTAACAAAAATAAAATATATAAGCACACAGTCTGAAAATAAACAATTAATTCTCTAAAAAATCATAAATTCATTTGAGAAATTGAAAAATAATAGTTACCAATCCGGTATAGATAACTGACAGTGAGGGCATTCAACTTTGTTACCTCTTGCATCTTTAGGTTTATAACGGGTGAAGATTTCTATGGCAATGTTTTCGAAGATTTCAGGCTAAAAGAAAAAAGACATTGTATGATTTAAATAAAATCCTCAACTTAATAAACAAAAGGCCATTTTGATAGACAATAAAATATAATTTTAATTAATACATGTTATATGCAATAGATGTACAATATCTTACATTATAAGCCTCCAGTTTGATTAAAGCTTTAGAGCAAAGATCGAACGCTCTAGCCTGCAGAGATATTGTCGCAACGGTACACCATGCCTAAAATGTGATTAAAGGGCGGTAAATAAAACATTAGAAACTTTCAATTTAAATAACTTAAAAAAAAAAAATTATAATTTAAATTAATTTTTAGACAGCTACTCTTGTAGAGGGTTAGTAGATATGTTTTCGTTTCGTCTATCTATTTCGCATTGAACATTTTATATTATATTTGATAAAAAAAGTTTTAAACGCGGGAGAGTCGTGCATTTGCACGAGTGGGCCTCACAGAAAACCGGCGTAAAATGACGCTCGCGGAGTGTTTCACCACGTGAGTGAGGTTACCGGAGGCCCAATTCCCCACCCTTTCATTCCTTATCCATTCCCCCTAAAGGGCCAGCAACGCATTTTGTGGCTCCTCTGGTGCTACAAATGTCCATGGGCGGCAGCATTAACTTTCCATCAGGTGATCTGTCAGCTCGTTTGCCCCATAAGACATAACCCATAAAAAAGATATTGTTGCAACTTTAAAAAAATACAATTTCTATTACAATTCCTTTACTAATTATTTATTCGAAAGTGACTTCGTTCCATCGGGGTGTCCCTTGATATCTTTCAAGTTTTCTTATACCAGTCTAAGTGGTTATTGGCTTGCATTGTAAGTTGCGGAAGTAAGAAGGCAATTATTCTGTTTAAAAATCGGTAACTTGTCAAACTCTAGAATAGACTAATAAGCAGACCCTGGAAACCCAGAAACAGGATCCGTCCGGGAAAAATGTTAGACAGATGGTGATATTTAGCTAAATTAAAATGTCTGTGTTGTAGTAGGTAAACATATTTTGTTTATTTTTTTATTATAACAACGTTGAATATTTATAATCTTTAGATAGTTGAAACCCAAGAATGAAAGAAATTCGAGCTGAGGAATGAATTTCTGTAGGTAATAAATCAACAATTTACTTGTGGTTTATTACAAATTTGCTCTATGCTCTGTAGTTGGTATTACAGGTGCTGATTTGCCGGAACGTAGGTACCTTTACTTATTATATTGAACTGCTCGCTTGGTTCACGCATCGGCGTTTGCTCGTAGTGGTAGAGGAACCGGATGTATTGCGACAGTCAACCGAAAATGGTAATTTATCACAGCGTTTATAATATTACGTATATTTTATGATGATCAAGAGTAGAAAAATAATGAAAGTTTTGTAAACAAAATTGAACTTATTTTCAGTAACGTAGTTAGAAGGGGGAAAGGGGAAGGATTTACCCGTACGTCACTATTGGGGAGGTGACAGCCGAACAGGATAAGTACAAAATTTGTGTAAAAGTGTAACTTTCATGGCGGCAAATAAGGAGTAAGAATGTAAATCGACTTGGATTTTTTTAAAAAAGGTCATCTGTTAAAAAATACTTGTTAAAAAAAAGTAATGAAAATTAGGGAGCACAGGTAGCATTGTCTGTGCTATTTTTCACGATTTAAGGCGTGTGTTTACATAATGTGTTCCACTTTACGAAAACGTGAGGTTGTGTGTCGCGGTACGTCATCTATTTCGGCACGTTACGCCTTGTGTCATTGAAGGTCCTAATGGCCGCTCACGTAGGGGTTTTTGAGTCTTATATTATAACGTCCCGTAAACCACGACTCCCAGCAATCAGTTATTAATGAACATTACCCTAGCGTAATCAAAGTAAATGTTACCTGCACGTGCTGCGCGGGGTGCAGGCGCGGCGCGGCGGCGAGCAGGCGCGCGGCGAGGCGCAGCGCGGCGGGCGCGCGCGCGGGCGGCGAGCGCACGGCCCCCAGCGCGCCGCACAGCCACTGCTGCGCGCGCGCCGCACGCCAGCTGCGCGCTGCCTCGCGACTCGCGCCGCCCTCTACACGCAAACATTACGCTTACACGGTACAAGCGGTTCGACGATGCGGTGCACTCGATATCACATATAAATTAATTATACACGACTAATTGAAAAATCTAAGAGAAATTCAAACTGTTTATGTTGATAGATAACAACACGTATAGGTCATACGAAAAACTTCAGTTGAACTATAAAACATAACTCCTAGTTAAACATGATACGTAGCATCTGTTATTAATTATATTAATGACACTCTCCAAAATGTTAAGTCACCGCGTCTATAAACAGGAGTCTATTTTTTACATAACTTCACAATTTACATAGTTCTGGATCGAGTAACTAAGCAAAAGCAACCTGATTCGACACCACCAGTAATTACCTACAAGAGCTAAAATCTTTGAAATTGGGGCCTAAAATTATATAGGTACTGTGTGGGCTTTATAATATAGTCTTCCTATCTTTAATTTCATATCATTATTATTTCAATAAATTACAAAGTTTATAACAACAACAGTATTAACCTATTGAGTGCTGGCGATACAACATTCCAGCCAGGACATAAAGCTTCTTTATTCGCCAAGGAGAAGATGCTTTAGACGCTTCCATATCTGCTAACTAAAAAAAGAGACAATATCACACAGTTAAAGTAGTCAATAAACATATATATCTACTTTAATATATAGATATCTTTTACATTCTTCGTTTATCCATAGGTCGCTAGATCAAATCCGGTTCGAAGGACCATATAATGTTGGGTGTAGATCGACATTATATTTGTAGATAAGTTAAATTGCTTATTTAATAGTATACTAGTTTTAATACGGTAGTGCCCCCGCCAAGTATATATATTTATAATGGTATTGGTAAGTACCGAGAGCACGCGGTACCGTAAGCGGCCGCACGTGTCTATCATATGAATTATTTAATTATAAAACATGATATTTAGGCCAGTATGTGAGTGCTGGCTCCGCGCCGCGTGCCCTGACGTCAATGTACTGTACCTCGTACTGATGATCACAATACTACGCTTGGTACCTGATAAGCCATAGCCGCAGCCTGAAAGAAATGCCCGCCATCTTTCAGTTGAGAAATATTCTGAATTGAAGGTTCTTGCATACTATCGTTTCTCTCGTCAGTTATTTGTTTCGGTATTGTCTCCTAAAAATAAGTTCAATATAAGACAAAAAATAGATCTCGTTCTTTTTTCTTTAATTTATATGAAAGTAACATAATATAATATTATATAATATTTGTTTCATTATAATTTTATGTAAATAATAAGACATTGTCTTTTGTTTCGAAATGAGATTTAAATTTGTTTCTTCTACCTTAGCATGTTTCGATGTTCCCGTTAACAGCTTTGACAAAGATTCGTTGTCTTCTAAGGCCATGTAACATTTTTTAAGACCCTCTTTATTATTCGACATATTGTAATATTCTAAGGCACCAGTCCTAAAAGCAACTCTCAATTAAATTTAATTTTAAGTACAGTTTTACATATAACTTTTTATAAAAATATACTAACACGCAATACTTAAGTAATATATAATTAAGTTAAACACATATGTTAATCGTTGAATGTGTAGTGTGTAGCGTTTATTTAATTACGTAATATTAAAAACAAAATTTATTATCCATCGTTATAAAAATAAAAATACTTAGTAACCAAATGAAAACATGAGTAAATAGTTTTTATAGTGAAATTTACTAACCAATTTTGTCTATCTATATAGTAGTCTCCTATATTACTATACGCTTGCTTCACCTGCGTCTCGGTGGTGGTCACTGACATCTTCAACAGCTCTACCACTCGGAACCAGTGACCTAGTCGCTTCCGTAGAGCTATTGCAAGATCTCTGAAATAAAAACAAAAATATTAATTTTGTAAGAATTTAAATTTTACTGAAAAATTTGAATTATCGCAAAACACTGAATTAAAAATGGAAGGAAACTAGGTTTTAAATCCTGTTGTCTTAAAAGTTTAAGTTCTTAACCCTTTAAATTAAATATTATATGTTTAGATATTTTCATCTAACATTGACTTTACAAAGTTGTAGACACTAGGATTAAGGACAAAATACGGGATAAATAGGATACAGCAAAATATCTTACTCGAAGTGACCAGAGTAACCCGACCTCTAAAATATCTTACCGGATCTCGCTAACGCTTAAAATATCCCGTTTACAATACCCTACCTGGAACCCGAAAGTATACAAAGCCTAAAATTCTGCCTATGTATACTGGATGGTTTTCTCGCCGCTTGTCCTCATCGTGGTATATCTGCTCGGTATCTTCGAAGTTCTTGAAGCGCGCGAGTATCTCGACCTTCCTGAGGCCTCTTAACCATTATGCCCAGAAGTTGTCAACGTGTATCTTAGGGGTCGTTGAAGTATTACGTAACGTAATTTTTGAAGATTTTAGACGCATGCAACGCACCGTAACATTGTTCTGAGGGGTACAGAACCCCTAGACTTTAAGTAATTTTTTATCAAAATTTTTAAGGTGAAAATGGTCACTAAAATAATTTTCGAGACTATTTTCATCTAAGAATCACAATTATGTCGTTACGTAACGCGTTGTGGTAATACCCTGTCCCGGCCCCATACCGCACCGTAATGTTTTACAAGACCCTCCCCTCCCCTGAAACTGCGTTACGTAAAACTTGAGCGAGCCCTTATCCGTAACGTGTATCTAAACTGGATGGTATTCTCACCGCCTGTCCTCATCATGGTATATCTGCTCGGCGGCGTCAAAGTCCTTGAAGTGAGCGAGTATCTCGGCCTTCTTGAGCGCGTTGGAGTGCAGCGCGTTGAGGCGCGCCACGAAGCGCACGCCGGCGTAGTCGCCGCGCCGCACGAACGCCGCCTCCGCCGCCTCCAGCGCTGACGACGACTCGGACTGCCGTAACGCGGCCTCTGCCAGCAGCAGCCTTGTCATGTGGAATTATATTATGCTATTGTATTGTTGTGTTAGGTATGTATTATTATAAGCCGGAGCGGATTACTCGTCTATTAAACACAGACAAATTGCTTTTCTAAAGTTTAACGAATCATTTAGTTTTTTTTACAGTTTTTTTCCTTTCATATGATTTCTCTGTTAGAACATGTTCTGGGAAGGGATGTGGCAATGCAATTATCCATCATCGTAAAATAATTTGACCAACCTATCCATATAAATACTAAACTGTATTTTTAAGTCAACCGTTGCTGCTAGCTTTCTAGTTTATAGTATAGTAATGATGAATAAAACGTATAAAGCTAGCCTAATAGTTTATTCAACTAACCATAATTTAGGATGTGGATTATCCTTGATAAAGTTCTCCGCTTCCTTCAACCCAACTTTTTCAATAAGTTGCCGCGTGTCCCGCAGAGATTTGACTTCTACACGTACTATATGCTGCGGTGTACACTTGTCGGTTATGTTATCCAAAAGCGCTGTGGTAATTTCCAATTCCTAAAAATATATTATTATTCCATTTGGGCATGTTTGTTTAATCACATGTTTCTAAAAACACGTGTAATAACCAGGAGGTCTCCTTCCCCAAATTAGTCTGTTTTTGTGGTTAATCCCCGATATATCTTAAATTAAGCATGATGTTCGATCGAGTTTAGGTCCTCGCATCAAACCGAAAGCCTATACCACTATACAAGCCCCGTCATGGAGCGTCGAGGCAAAGAATCATCTCTATTCATCAACAAAATGACAAAAAGTTCTTCTAATGCATTAAATTGGTAGCGCCACAATAGCATCAGGATAAAATCTGTAAACGCCCTTAATTATACTCCGATGCTACTGTGGCGCCACCAATTTAATGCATATCTATTCTTTTCTTAATTATGTCACATTTTACAGAATCCACTCATCTTTCTTTGGTCTACCTCGACGCACAAAATATACGTTGATATCCACACTCTAAACATGGCATTCGTCTCTCCCTTTACCTCGTCAACTTGCCACTATATAATACAAGGACTTTGTTTTATAATATGTAGTGATAATATATTGATAGAATGTAAAATGGATAAATATCGATGTCAAGCACTAACCGGAACACCGAAACAACACTACACTCATAAATTTCACTCGATTATATTCACCGTCCACTTTCTTATATTACCAAGTTAGTAAAAACCTTTATCTCGTGCAAACGTTAGATTTACCTAATAATAAGAACATGTGTCAGAAGTGTGCGTTACCTTGAACCGGCACAGGTATCCGTTCCCCGCGAGCGGCTCCTCGGGCTGCTCGTCGCGCAGCACGTAGAGGCGCGCCTTCTCGGCCACGGCCAGCAGCTGCGGGTCGTCGTCCGCCCAGCGCGCGCCCCACGCGTCGCGCCGCAGCCCCGCCGCGCTCACCACCGCGCCCCCCGTAGGCTCCACCACGTGCAGCGCGCCGCCCTGCTCGATCACGAACAGCTTGCTGCCGGGACGGTATACACGTCACTAATCAATCTATGTAAGCACCTAATAGGATATGGGAAAAACGAGCTGCCAGATCACTTGATAGGAAATGAGTGCGAACTTGCAGCACCAGAAGTGAGTGAATCATATTTTCCGAGTCCAATACCAAAAATTTATAATCTTTCTTCTTTTCGATCTTTCTTAACAATTTCAACATTCATTTTATTTTTTCTTTCTATAAAAATGTTTTTATTACCTCGAATTTGAGTTGAGACCTAATTTGTACGGTTTAGCGTTAATATTGATAGTAGTAATCTTCTTAAAGTTCAACATTGAGAACACGAGTATAGTCCCCGAATCTCTTCCGATCAAGAGGTGACTGTTTGAGCAAGTAATGCAGCAAATTGTATCGTCCTGAAAGCCCCCTTCTCCCGAGCTCATTGGAGTGCCGTCTGCGTGGTACATTTGTTCTGTTGTTCCTGAAATATTCATATTATTTATGTAAGAGAACAAAACATACGTGCAAAGTGTTCACAAATAATGTTGAAACAAAAATAAACATAACATTTTCAGTAAAGGATTTAGCCGGATACATCATACATTATACACTAACACTACAAGGCGCCATTCACAAAAATTTTTTTTTGCTGTGTTGTATTAACTTTTTTTCCAACCAATTTTTATGGGTAATACAAGACACTAAGGAGCGTAACATATAATAATTTCACGAGGAGAACTTAGAAAAAATACATGATTTTTTTTATTTTTTCAAAGTAATTTTTTATTCTAAAAATTCGAAAAATATATATGTAATACTCTGTTATATAACCTAACATCCCGCGTTAGTTTCACTTCTTTATCTTAATTAGTTTCAGAGGTAGATCATATTTAGTAACAGTTACGGAAACGGATAATTTGCTCTCTATCTCAAGGTCAAACCGGAAGTCGGTCGCGAAAAGTACATCAAGTCAATATTAAAACAATAGTTTCGATATCGATTCCCATGTGGGGGCCTATTCGTCATACGCATCCGGCTAAACCCTTTGAGACATGGCGGCAAAACCGACCGAGAGTGGCGGAGTTTGGCCGAGAGTTGTATATTTACAGATTGTCAATATACTTACGTGGCCTAGTTGGAGTAGAAAATTTCCAAATTAAGAACGATTCTTTCGACGCAGCCACCGCGATTGCTTTGCTGTTTATGGTAACATATGCAACAGGTATAGTGATCGTCTTCGCTGAAATTATTACAATTTAAC
Organism: Junonia grisea; assembly: GCA_018235645.1. NCBI lineage: Eukaryota > Metazoa > Arthropoda > Insecta > Lepidoptera > Nymphalidae > Junonia > Junonia grisea. The sequence goes on along the minus strand of DVXP01001767.1, from coordinate 2,185 downwards.
AATAACGAATACATAAATGGTACATAATAATTAAAAATTTATGAGAAACTCACCATCGCACTGAATCCCCTGCTGATTGGAAACAATAAGCGAATTAATGGTTGCTATAATGCAGTACTCCTCTTCGCCGCACATATCTATTACGTCAGGTATATGATTTATCCACGACTGAAAAGTAAAATTACAAAACCTATTAATTAAAGCCCATTAAAAAAAGATGTTGATATATGTAATTAGTTTATTCTTTAACAGCTATTATTTTTTTAAATAAAGTAACAAGTAAAGAGGCATACGAGTATGTTAAATAATAACCGCTACTTATAACTACTTACTTGTAGAATCCAAGAAAGGATAAATGGCTTTACTGTTTAAAAAGACAAAATAGTAAGTGAGAACTGGATGAATTTCTTTGGTTCAAGGTTGCGGTTCACTAACTCACTGTATTGTTACCTTCCTCTTGCTTTTTCGTACTTCTTTGATCGAGCCAATCACAAGCTATATGGGAAATGCTGAAAAGACTTCAATCGTATATAAAACTATAAACCAACATGACGCGTACCTGATGCGTGACCGTGTCGAAGAAGGTGACGGTCTCTGCGGAGGAGACGACGGCCAGCGTGTTCCCGTAGAAGGCGTACTTGTGGTCGGGCTTGACGTTGGCGAAGTAGATGAAGGAGTCGACGGCGACGGCCAGCCGCAGCGAGCGCGCCTCCCACGACACCGCGCGCAGCGCGCCGCCCGCCACGCGCAGCGTGCGCACGTGCTGGTAACACACAGGGGTTAAAGCTTTCTCTTCTTTCACACTTCGTCGTAACGCAAATATTAATTTTAAAGCGTGAATATAAAAGGTTACGTCGGTGTTCAAGGTTGTTTGGTTGTTCAGTTATTTGTTCTGCTAATACTACGGCGTGAAGTAAAGTACTGTAACTACTAAACCGATTGTCATGAAGTTTTAAAAATGTAAAGTTAGAAACCCAGATTACATAGTAGGATTTTATTTACTGAAAAATGAACTTTTTCCGAGGTAAAAATCTCTTATACCTATAACAATAAACGAGAACTACACTGACAAATCCCCAAAAAAAAATAGAATAAAATAATTAAAAGTGTAATTTAGTCAAATTTCAGCTAATTAATAAAGAAGTTACCTCTCCATAAGAATTAAAGAACTGTACTACATTGGTTTGTTCTTGTGTTTCACCGGCTACTGCTAACACTGTGCCATTATGATTCCATTGACAATCTATTATTCTCATTTTGGTGTCCACTACAAAACTTTCTGAAAACATAGGAAACAATAGGTATTAAGAATATAAGTCTATATTTAGAATTTTCTCTGTCGAGGGTAGATTACACAGGTATATCTTATGGTACATTAAATGACTATTAACTATATTAATTTTTTTTAGTATGATGTAACCTAAATATGGCAAGGTGTTTTACCTTCTTCTGTACAATTCTTCATCAGAAGCAAAAGTCCCATCCTATAACTTATCACCAACACAGGTCTACTAAGAGGTGCTTTTACTGAAAACCAATCCATGGTAACTATTTCCATTGATCCAGGTACGCCATTACTTGCTACTGGCATCTAAAAAAAATCCAAATAAATGTGTATGTAATTATATAAGAATACTTAACAAACATTAGTATAAAATTAGGCAAGAGATGGATCCAAGTGACTTATGCATACAAAGTTTTATTCAAGTAGAGCCAGTTCAAATGTATGTAATGAACCAGTACAATTAGGTGTTTTCAAGAGTTAAAGATCGCATAACTATGCTTCGATTATTACTATATATGGGTCTACATTACTTAAGAAATACATTTCATAAACAATGCATAAAATTTTATTTAAAACATAGATTTCAGATTATCTTTATCAAATAACATTTATACATTTATATATAATAAGACGACCTCCGTGGCGCAGTGGTCAATACGCCTGCCTGTGACGTCGAGGCCCCGGGTTCGGTCCCCGGCCAGGTCATGATGGAAAACAATCTTTTCCTGATTGGCCTGGGTCTTGAATGTGTATCTATACAGGGTCAATACATGTGATGTGTTTTAATTGAAACTGTTTAAATGAAATAAGATTTCAAGACCACACACAAAAAATCATCTTAATCGGATCAGTAGTTTAGCCTCTAGACGGTTTTTAGGTTTCAGCTCAGTTTTCACATGA
>DVXP01001766.1:0-14150 GCA_018235645.1 Junonia grisea | reverse complement strand
GTTTGTTAACAACTTGATTAATTTTATTCCAAAAAAAAAAAATTTTTTAATTTTTTTTATTAATTTTTCTTTTTTATATTCAATTAATGACTGATGTTTAAGTATTATTTTATTGTTTACTTAAATAGCTTTTTTTGTATAGTATCTTGTATAAAATTGCTTCATTGCGTAATATTCAAAGGCCAGTGCATATTTGCGGAAGTTTCAATATTATTAGATTAAAAACCATTCTTAAATTGAGATTTTTGTCTTATAACTAAAGGTAAAATAATAAGAGATGTTTTCCCAGTTCCTCACGCCTTTTCCCAGTGTAAACTGGGTCTCATATTTATTACATTAATTTTTTTTTTTAATAATTAATTAATTTACAATTTTAAAAGTTTTTTATTTACGGTTTATAATGCGAAAAAGTGTGTCAAACAAAAATTACAAAAAACGGTTTCTCGATAACAAGGATTTCGATCATCTGGAAAGATTGTAATTGGTAATTTCGATGTCAATAACAAATCGACTCAAAACAACACTTTACACAAATTTAATAAACGATCATACGCCGGCGTAAAAAATCGTATTGTAATTATAATCACACCCAGATAGTTGTCTACATCTTGGTAGAATTTACGTATTATATCGCGCTCCAATCTTGTCGAAAAAATGGAGGAGCGAGTTGAGAAACGACCGGGAGCCTCGGCGGAGGCGGCGTAGCGTTTTAAAATTGTAAATTATTAAGAATAAAAAAGGATGTTATGTATAGTATGAACTCCTATTTCTTGCAACATAACAATAAACAAACATGATTAATGAGTTATATTCGTAGCATAATATATATGTGCTTCTTTTAGTTTCTTGATAATCGCATATCCAGAAATCTCATTTTCTAAGATTTTATTTTTCTTTGGTTAAATAATAAAATCGACTTTAGTTAGGGGAGGTAGGTAAATTATGTAATAAAAATAAATGAAAACAATAATGTACTCACAAAAAGTGTTTCCTCTTTTTAAAGTCGGTAAAAGATATTTTTTGAAAAATTATGAAATGTCATCCAATGAATTATAATACAAATTAGTCCTAAGATAGCTTAAGCTTCATTATTTCGAAATCTCTTATTTTTCTTTTTTATTTTTTTTAACAAATAGTTTGAGCTTTTTGTTTTCCGTCCAAAAGTGTGTTTTTATGTATATTTGATTTGTGTTCGTCCGGTGTAGACCGTATTCGATTCTCGGTTAAGACGTATCTTGTAGTTAAGTAGGGATTTATTTAATGTATGACGCTGTGGCACTTCGACAGTTGCATCAAAACGGGTATAGCAATTATTTGATTGGACTTTTTTTATTGTATGTGATTTCTATATTTGGTTTGTGTTTACAATCTCATGTCATATAAATGTTTGATGAAATTAATATTTAAATAATTGCTTGGAATGTGAAATATCATATAAAACATATTTTTGTATACAATGACTTAAATAATTCTGCACCAGTGTCATTGGCATGCCAGTACTAGATAAGTAGAGGCTGTTAGTACTATTTACAATACTATTCCCTCAGTTTAGCCCACTATTAATGTATCGAGTTAAGCTCTTGTTTAATCTATTTGTCGCGGGTGACACCCCTGGGGTGTCATAAGTATTTTGTAGCTTGTGCCATCAGCAGTTTATAAAAAAGTACCCGCTGCAGTCATTTGATATACTGGTACATCAATGAAACTGGCGCAAGTAACTGGACTCATGTGAACATGCCATAATGTTAATTAAGATCGGTTTCTAAGTTCAATACAAGTGCCACAGAACAATCGCGCGCGTAAACAATATATATTGAAACATCACGTATATAAAGGATAGTAAATGCACAAAAGCACAAGTATGGGGTATTGTTTGCGTGCGCGTGGAGCTCGCTCGCGTGCCTTAGTAATTCATATGGATGTGTCGACAATGATTACAATTTGATAACGGCAAGATGATAATAATCTGTATGGGTTTTTCGTTTATGCACAGTTAAAAGTTCCTTATTCGCGCGGGTCTGGTTCCATTTTGCTGTGGATATAGAATCCGTGAATACGGAATGGTAATTTGTATGTCATTTCTTGACTGCACCGAACAATCTTCGTGTTTTCCCCATCCCACGTGACAACATAGATGGCATAACTAAAAGCCATTGAATAAAAATTAGCAGAAATTGCAATAAAATTACAGATAGTAGTCAAAACTTTGTTACATTGCCGTTGTCATATTGTATTGTCAGTTCCATCTGAATGAGCCCTTAATCGACGGCACGGACACGTAGTGCGTTGAGTAGAGTTTTTTATTTTAGTACTACTGAGATCACGAAATAAATTTTTCAAAATATTTTCTGATGTTTTATTTTCTTCCTTGATTTCCAGTTTAGAAATGATTAACTACTAACCAAAACAATAAGTTGTGTGTTCGGATGAATGTGATTATTTTGTGGCTGTTGGTTGCCAACACTACGTTTAAGCTTAGATCAGTTTTTTCACAATTTTTCAATAAATTAAAACACTTCGCCACCGCAAGTCATTTGAGGAGCGGCAATACCTTATGAATTTTTGCTATTATTTGTTATCAGGCGCTTCTTATCGTTTCATACAATTTATCATATACTAATTTTCTGAATCTATCGACCGGATTATTGTTACTTTTATAAAATGTAATATGTATTAATTTTTGCTTTGTCACACTTGTAACTTTGCGCTAAAATTTTGGGTTTCATTACATAGTTCAGCTTAAATATAATAATAGCTAAGCTTAATAGTGTTCACTAAGAATCAATACTATGTAATTCATTATAAATACATTTTTCTTTAAAGCAAGTGTTAAATATTTTTTAACCATTTCGATTAAATTAAATTTTAAAAATATTTTATTCAATTTCATTCACACACATTTGCATATTAAGATTACAGTATTATGAATTTGCTAAATTGCCACCATCTAAACGTATTATATTACATCTTCGGAGTGTCAGACATTCAGTTTACGAAGGATATTAATTTTTCAGATACATATTTCACTTCATTAGCCGTTTCAACTTATTCAATTTTAGTTTAAAATTGTTAATTGTTTAATAAATATAAAATTGTTAAATACATATTTAGAATTATTTTGATGTTTTAATGATGATTTAAAAAAAGTATTTAGATTTTTTAATTCCACAATTAATTAGGTACATCAAATTACAATTCATTTATCGATACTCAACAAAACCTATTAGAAAATATCAAATGTTATAACTATAAATGGTATTCATACTTATCATAATGATGTTAATATTTCAAATATTAAACAATGGGGCCTAGACGAAAACTTTATTTATTAAAGTTATTTTCAACATCCAACAACAACATTCATCCTGCGTTTTTGCCCTCTCGTAGGGACCAAGCACCGATTTAGTAAACCTTAACAATCCATCCCCACGGGCTCGTATTGTACAAAGGTAAGCCAGGTACATAGTACACTTCGTCACTTTTTACCACCACAGTGCCCGGGGGAACTGTCGACAAGAGCGTTAACGTTTACGACTACCTTGTAAAATGTAAAGCTTTACCCGGCAAGTAAATAACAAACTATTGTAATCAAAACAAGTACCTGCTTTAGACTTGATAATTAGGTTATTTTTATCTATGTCTATGTAAATTATTGTTTTTGTTTAACAACTTTGATTTTAATGAAATGTGACCTTATGATATGCATTAATTTTTGAAAAGCATTGAGCAAAGCAAGCACTAGGGGACGTTCATGTATTACGTAACGCAATTTTTGATGATTTTAGACCCCCCCCTCCCCCACATGTAACGCACCGTAACGTTTTAACGTACGCCTCCCCCTAGATGTTACGTAACATTTTACCAAAATTTTTAGGTGAAAATTGTCACTAAAATAATTTTCGAGACCATTTTCATCTAAAAATCACAATAATGTCGATACGTAACGCGTTGTTGTTATATACCCTTCCAGCCCCATAACGCACCGTAACGTTTTACAAGACCCTCCCCTCCCCCAAACTGCGTTACGTAATACTTGAATGAACCCCAAGTGAGGAAAATTAATTTAAAGACAAGAATATAGAACCTCCATTATGAAGTCGTTTAGGTATACTCACAATTTCGTTGATATGGAAATGCTCGGCTATCCAGTCCCGTCCCTCCCTGAACTCGTCCATGAGGCCCATGATGTAAAGCGTGTCCATGCCATCTACGATCGTGGCCCCGAGGTCGCCGCCGCCAAACACGCTTGTCAGGTGGGCCCGCTTCGACATCGGCTTGAGCTCGTTCTTGCCCCACGCGTACAGCTTGTAGTTGTTCCATGCGTGACGCATCATCTGGAGAGATAGGGTATATTTTTTTTTAGGAAAATAAATTGTTATCATTCGCTAATAATATAATAATAAAAATCCCAAATGAAACATCGATAAGGTATTTACGTACGAGAAATTCATATATATTCTCATATTTTCTCTTTTATGTGTTCGTAGTAGTAAAATACATATGAATATTTAAGTGATACAAAAACATCATTTTTTTTAAAGTTTTTCTCTGCCCTCCGCATTTTGAAGATCAAATGTTGTATGTAGATTTTAGATAAACATACAAAAAGTTTTATTCTTGTTTACCCCGTGCTACAATATGTTGAGTGAGGTAATTATTTCAAGTAATTGCTAGCGAATTAACTAATTTCAGCAAGTTATGTAACTTATATTAATCAAACCGTATTCAGTATTCACCTCCATACGCTTTTGACGTAAAGTTAATAAGATTTTTTATAGATATAGAATTTATTATTGGAGTTAAAAAAATAGGTTTTTTCTACAATGTCATTATTTGTCAAAAAAAAAAAATAGATTTTTTTTCTATAATGTCATTATTTCTCACTAATATTATAATAGCAAAATCTGTACCTATCATTGTGTACCTTATAAATTTTCACATGTAAGCCGCTAATCCAATTTTTATTTATTATATTATGTAGTAAAAAGGTAGATACGACCACGGCGAAGGACATCCGACGTGATTACCAAAATCCCTTTGGAGCCGCGGGCGGAAAGACTTTTCGGAAGTGTAATATTAAAAGTAAATTATCTGATTTTCCTATAATATTAATTTGATATAATTTAAAACTGACGTATTAATTTAAAAAATCTTTAGACAAAATTGATAAGAAAAATCAATTGACTAATGGTTTTTTTCCTTAAAAAGACATTGGAAAGTCGAAAGTATTCTATAAGTAGTATTTATCTTTTATAAGGTAGTATTGCAAAGTAATGGTTTGCACTATATAACAAGAAACCATTAAACATTTTCATATAAAATTACTACGCTAATAACATATTTTATAAAATAAAAACATGGGAGTAGTGGATATAATTAGCTGAGAGACGGCGCTAATAAGCCGCAATTAATTAAAACCGTCGAGTTATGGCGTGTATTACCTACCATGACTATTAACTACACGGTAAAGTGTTTAAGCGGCTCCTATTACATTTTCATAAATCAATACAAGTGTTTAATGTAAGTATAATAGAATAGCGGTTATATCTTCTAATTAGTTGAAATTAAATTAAATTAATTGAAAAAATAAATTAATTGGTCAAACAATATAAATATAAGCACTGCTACTCGTACATATAATTTGGCAATATTTGTATTTCAACTGAAACAAGTCACAGAGACAGCTCGTACTGTAGATATTTACAGTTTGTGGATTCTTTATAGTTGTTTGTGTGCGAAGTGCAAACAAGCGCGCTACTTCAGAGTCCACATTTTACTCCTCAAAGGCGTTCAGAAAGAATTCTTCTTATAAAGCTGGCAAAGCCGTTGCCCGCAGCGCAAGTTTTAATCTCGGCGGCTCCGCAAGCGACCGAACACTAATGAAAGGATATCGGACTTTCCTCGCTACCATTAATTATTATTAGGTTCCGCCAACTTTGCCGAGTGTCGCCAATGACTTGGAAAAACTGAAGACTTTACCAATTAACAGTTAAATAGAACGAGGAAGCTGAATATTGACATTTGCAGCGGCCCCTTTAGACATCTGAAATTAGATTTTCTTTATTTATTTTTTATTATTTTTTAAATTGATTATTATATCGTTACAAAGAATGTTTTATTGATAGAATAACCAAACGCTTGTAATAAAAGCGTTTTTTGTTTCTTTTGTTTAAATGATAAACAATATTTTGACTGTCCATTGAAAACAACGACGTTCAAAAATAAGTTTTAATATAACAATGTAGGTATAATGTATGTATAATTATTGTTGATGATTTATTTTGACTCAATCTTACAAGATAACCTTCGATCTTCACTGGAATAACTAAACAGGAAAACCTGTTACCGAACCTACTGTCGGAAAAATGGATTATTATTACTATCATTTTTAAATAAAAATATTGCAAGAAAATCATTATTATATAAAATTCCGTCCAATCAACGTAATCATGACCACCACGTAGAGATAAGATAAATCAAAACACTTGAAATAGTAGTCATCACACACCAGAAAATAAACATGGGAGATTGCTGACATTTTTTTATTCCTACTCAAAATGTTTTTCAGAAAGCATACCTCAACAACTTTTTGACGTTTTAGACTGGTCGAGTTTTTGTAAGCGGGGTCCTCAACACTGGGAGCGGCCGGAGCCCAGCGCGCCGCCCGGGCCATCCTCTCTCTACGATCCCCCTCACTCTCCAGCTGGCCGAGTTGGACCACCAAAACCATCGCTATTAGGAACGACGTCCCGACTGTCATTAGACGAACTAATTTCCGCATGTTTAACGGCACTTTCGAACACTTCGACGAACTCTTAAGCTTATTTTGGCAATACGTTTGAGCAAATAGAATTAACAGTAATGTAGGTAAATATTATATACGTTAAAATTATTGGTTAAATAGTTATATAATAATATTAATAAATATTTAATATAAATACTATATTTTATTAGTGTCAATCAGCACAGCGCGACTAAGCGCGCGCGCGATTCTAACTTATCTGCGAGATATGACGTGCGCACGCGATGTTCGCACGTTATCGCCTGACCGACAATCGATTCGTGATCCCAATTCTGTATAAGCCAACGACTTGTCAAATGTATTCTAAAACTAGTCGCGCCAGACAATGTCGCACGATGATGAACACAGCTATGTTCTGATAAGAGGTCTACCTAAGTTAATTTGCACATTTACGCGTACACACAAACGAGAAGTACACACTTTAGGCAACAAACAAACCCACATTGTGATAGTATAATTTATATACAATAATGTTAATAAGATTATTTTGTCATTAATGGATAACTAGATTTTTCACCAGCGGGTAACTTCGTGAATGTCAGATAGGCTTCATCCATAACCCACATAGGTTACTTTTGGCGTAATACTTGATACACTATCTACAATTCTACAATCACAACAATTTATCAAATGTTTTTCATACGTTTGGTCAACACAGAGACAGAGTAACTTTCGCATTTATACTATCGGTAAGGATTCCCAAGTAGATATTCCATTTTTAATATCGCCCTCGACAGAATTGAAATAAAATTATTTACGCTCAACTTAATCAATTCTATTTGACTGGAACTGGTTACTAGGCACGACATGCGAACGATCAAAAGGCATTTGTTCAGACATTCAATATGGAAGAATCTGCAAATATTTATTACTAAGAATGATATATGTATATTTTTTATACACAGTTGATTATAGCTGACCATTGTATTCCATGACTGTACAAAAAAGTATGTTTTGTTTTTGGTTTTATCTACGAACGTACATAATAGTGTGTAAGTCATTTATTTCATCATAAATCTAAATTGTGTTAAACATTTTGACTAGTAGTCTAACTGTAGCCTATTACTCGTTTAAAGGTCGTTGACCAAAGCAGAGCCATATTTTCACAGAAAATTAGTAGTTTCGTACGACAAAAAGCATTACTCTTATATCCAGACTTCTTATTCCTGTCACTATCTTCCTTCCTTTTTGTTTTTAGATGGCCTAGTGATCACAATCGTTGGCTGGTTATTTTTGTAAAGAAAATAACATGCGTAACTGATCTAAAAGTGTTTTTAATGATTAGAATTATTTTGTTTTTGTAGTGTGACATAGGTTAGGTGATAAAAAATACGATTTTGACATCATACCATACCTATTTGATCAAACAGTATTTATTTTATTTTATTTTTTAACAGCATTTCCATTGTAGGTAATTAGTAGTCACTATACTGAGAGTATAGTGTATATCTATTATATCTATTCTTAGTATTAGTATATCTATTCTTTTAAATATGTTTGTTTAATTACGAGGAGAAATAATTTGTTTATATTTTGATAACGATTATGGTTTTGTAGAATGTATTATCTACTGTTAATGTAGATAATATATAAACATAAATTATGTATGTATTGTATAGGAAAGAAAATGATTTCATCATGTTAAGTTCCTAAAAGTAGGGAATTGGTTTAGTTCAAACGACTAACTAAATACTTTTAACTATTTGGCAAAACGAAAAGATACTGAGATTTTTTGAAGAAGATTTTCTTATTTTAATTAAACCCAAAAGTGCTTCTGTCAAGAAAGGAAACCCTCTTCATCTAATTAAAGGTATCTTTTTTGCGATTAATTGTCCAGTGTTTTTGAAAATAATCATTTTTGCACGACATAACACAATAACAGAAATGAATGTTGGCCCTTAAAGCTTTGTTTCACAAAAGAATGGCTATTGTTTAGTGAGCGTAGGACGAAAATCAAAAGTAAATTAACTAATTAAACAAAAATCAATTTAGTACCCTAAATGTATAACAAGTCGCTTACAAATAAATCGACAATGGAATAACGAATTTAGCTCTCGGCCAGTAATTACCCTTTTCTAGAGAAAAAGATCTTCTCTTTACATACACCAAATTTCAAGTAATCATTTTAATATTTAAGTCTTCAATAATAATTTTAAATAGTCACAATTATTAGTACTAATTTTCTCAAACCCATCTAAAAATCAGACTAACAAAAAAAAAACAGTAACGTAGCGTAAAATTATAAAATTTGCTGACATCAAACAGTTTCTTAAAACGGGTTCTCTATTAGGAGCTGATGGTTGCAGTAAATCTGGAGACAATCTCGACGATAGCGTCTGATACTGAGGAATTATCCGGGTGTGTCGAGGAGCAATCTCGGCCAGTAATTAATAGCGTCGGAGTGCACTCTTACCCGCGTAAATCCTCTACCAGATTTACTGTTATGGCTCCACCACAAACTGCTACCCTCGAATCTTAACCCAGATCTCAATAAAATCTTTTTCATGTGCCCATTCCGTGAATTGTTGGTCCATATGTCGTGACTTAACGGTCACATATTTTTATAGAATTCAAATTATTAAAAATATTTAGTACAGTTCCATGTATATGGTAGTTCTTGTCAATAGAAATACTCATGTAAAATTTATCATAATGGATACTGCTTTTTAAAAAAAAGAAAAAATGACTTCTAAGGACATTATCATTAGATAAAGCGAACATGAGTCTAACTAAGGAGCTATTAACACGCCTCGCTATCGGGGAGCACAATTGAAGCGTGTAATCCTCGCCGGTGGAACAAGGCTTACGTTCCTTGCACCCATTTCCATACTCGACGCTCTTGCGGTTATCCCAAGGTATTGTAAGCAGAAACCGAACATCCTACTAACTACATAATTTGAAGCAGGTTAAGTTTTCATTATGCTCGTGGTTTTTATTGATGCAAAAAATTATAGTTATATTTTGATGATGATGAAAATTGTTTTTATCCAAAACTAATAAATAGTTAGCAATGAGTAAAAGTAATGACTATCTAACAATCCATTAGATTCCCTTCCATTCATGATACAAGCGGAATGTAATTAAACGTACCGAATAAATCTCAAGACAACAAAATATATTGACAGTTGAAACGATAAATCCCTGCGAAATGTTTCCCGTGTCATCCACCGGAGTCGAGTCTAGCGAAATATGGCTTAGGACAATGATCGTTCTACAAACCACCCACAAGTGCCGGCCAGAGGTGTCAATTCGTAGCTGTCACTGATCGATTGCGACCAGACCCGGACGCTCACATACTCTGTCTCAGACAACACATTTACTAACAAATGGGCACGACATATACATACAAGTAAGTATCTATTTGAAAAGAGAAGAGTAATGGATCGCGCACACGAGAAAAGGGACCGGCGAGGAATTTTTGTCCATCACAAATGGAACGTAGGGAAATGTTTCGTATAGGACGTGCTAAATGTCCATGTAAAAAATCCGCCCAAAAATGATCATTTGAAATTGTTAGCATATTTTTATATAAATTAAAGTCTGCCGCGGACAAATTCTCTCATCCGGGCAATGAGGGGTATTTATTGGGGGATTTATGTTCACCGCAAATAATATTGCGTCGTGTGCGCGGGGTAAGTTCCATGACGACGCTGCGTTGACAGCGTAAAGCGAACTAGCAATCCGTTAAATTAAAGTAATTATGAGCAAAAAGATGGACGGAACGGACGAAGCGCAACAACATCGATTATAAGATGGGGACGTTTCTCCATCTCGTTAACTCAATTCACTGAAACTGCTTGTGAAGTCGAGATGTTTTATAATATCGAGTCAAACACTCCCGAGAATAAATATCAACGTTTAATATTACTTCGCAGAAACTTTGATTAAACAACGTCTGTAAGAGAAATAAAATGAATTACAGTCTTAAAATAATATCGTATGATTTAGAAAAACAAAGTTAACGTTGGTAAGCAATTAATAAGAAATAATGGAATCAGACTAATGGTATGTTTCGAGATCTTCAAGTCAATATTGTATTAAATAAAGCACTAAGCTCACGACGCTTTGTCATGATAAGACAGTCCACTAGCCTAAGAACGGAGCGCGTTTTTCACTAATGGAAAATCTGCATAATGGGACATTCCCCTCCTGATTCGATTTGTTCGAAAAACGTTACTTCGGTTCGCTGTAGTCTCCGCCTCTAATGGACCGATGCTATTTACTTAAGGAGACAGTTATGTAGTCATTTTAGGAAGCGTACTCAGGGGTCCTTTGTGACTAGCTTAACATAACTCTCTTTCCGGAAAATAGTTGGTCTATCGGCGTCGCGACAAATATGGGTTCCTCGTAAGCGATATCCAATATCGACGTACCCTTGAGCACAGTCGTGTTTCACGTCTATTATAGTGGAGCGATCAAAGAGCTTTGTAAGACTAGTATTCCCCAAGCAGAACGTGACGCGAGCGAAATGAAAACGTCCGTAACGTATAATTTTTAATAGACCAGTTATGGATTAATCCCTAAAAAGCGCGAACCAGAATAATATTCTGGTAACTATTGCGGTTCTTAGCCGTTAAATCAAGTTTTTATTAAATACGTTTTGACGTTTTTCAAGTTAGTATGGACCGGAAGTAGCCGTCGTTATTCCGTATCCATCCGTGAATTGACCAAACAATGTGAGAGATAAAAACTGACTGGCGAAAATAATTTCCGCGATGTACGGACCGTGTATTATGACGCAGACAATGCAAATCCAATTTTGTTTAGATTCGTCGGTCCCAGGGGCGTATTTGAATAAATATTTTGATAGAATACAAGCAAAGTGAACGTCATTTATCATAATCACCCTGACGTCGCGGCCGAGCTCGCCACACCTACTGTCCTGCACAGCCGCAACGTAGGTACTGCCGAAATATATTAACATTAACAGGAGACCTAAGAATTTATTACCTGTTTTATTACGTGTACATCATTTCACAGTAAAATATAGGCTTGATTACCTATTATAATAAGGTTATGCTTATGAGATCCCTGAATAAATAAATGTATATAATTGAATCGAATGAGGTTACTGGATAATAATTATACTAATCAGATAACATATGACATAAATTCAGTAATTCATTTATTGAATACAAAGAAACTAGTTGAAAAAGTCAGAACATAATGGAGATGTCACTGACAGTTACATTAGGAAAAAATATTCAAGTGAATACAAAATAAAAGTTAACCTTTTTCAAATCTGCAGTACTTCGAAGTATTGTGAAAATCACGTGTGACATTCTTAAATAAAATATAAGCCCGGGGCACTTACGATATATAAATCCACTTAACAAGAGAGCTCACAGGTGCGAGGAAGTAGTTACACTTACACCGAAATTCGACGCGGACCAAAGGAAAAAGGTTACAAGATAAATTCAAGCTATGTAAGCCAATTTGTAAGCCCCTCGCAAGATTAATAGATAAGGAAAAATGGCTTTTCAATTATTATTCAACTTCTGTATTTTCAGTTTCCCGTTTTCTGAGAACGGAACATAAAAATATTAATAAAGATTCAAGTCCATTCTAAACCATATCTTAATAGAAAATTTGAGAAGAGTTTTCAAATACGTCTAAGATAATTAACAATTCATATTTTAAATTCAAAGTAACATATTTAAGTGAATGGTGGAAAGCCATACACTTATCTCAGTATAGGGTTTTTATTGCCTAACTTATTCGATTGTATCATCCTCAATGTTCATCTGAACTGAAAATATCATATCAACCAGATAACCGAAGAATTCTTATGAAGAACGTGACTACATTCGCGCAAAATCGGACCCTGAAAGCTTAACTAACCCAATATTTCGGGGTAAACAAACAAGATATGGATTACCGAGTATTACGGTGTACCTAAAGTTTGCCTATAAACAACTTTTATAAATGTTTAATACTAATGTTCACAAACATTTTCTTTTTTAATTTCAACACAAATTCCCGAGAATCGAAACGAAACGAAATGTAAAACATTGTGGGCTTCAATGACTTCAATGTAAAATGAACTTTATAAAACGTAATACACATTAAAAGGTCTTACTCAAAACACCTTTTTGAATCAAGAGATAAAACCAGCTAACATAGCATACAAACACGTAACACTACCAAAAATACTACACAAAACACTTACCTCGCCTAAAGCCCATTCATCCTAGTCTACTCTATAGCCGGCTATTTCTAATACGCGGCGCTACAGAATGCTCATTTAAATTTATAAACGGTTGCATGTAAGCGCAGCCAATGAAACGGCCATTGAGGATCCAACAGCGATGTATTTGTTAACGCAGGACGGAAGTCCGTGTAGGCGTGCATCGCAAACTACCTAGTTTCCGTAAGCGCCGGCCACTCAATGAATGTATAGGACTGCATTGAAAACGATTTATATCGATCCTGTAAAGCCAATCGGATTTAGCTTACATGTGAATTTCTGTTAATCGTCGACGCTATGTTCTAGCAAGATATAGGATTATAACAGCGTGTTTATTAACCCCACAATTTAAAAACATCTTATTTTTTTTAAAGTAATGGGTACTTCTAGCAAGATAGATCCTGTAAAGCCAATCGCGTTTAGTTTACATGTGAATTTCTGTTAATCGTCGACGCTATGTTCTAGCAAGATATAGGATTATAACAGCGCGTTTATTAAGCCCACAATTTAAAAGCATCTTATTTTTTAAAAGTAATAGGTACTAATTCACTAAAAATTAGTCCATATTCTCTCTGGGTAGTAAACCTACTTATATTATAAAGACACAAAATTTATGTTTTTTTTATTGAGTTTGTACATTATTATATTGCGTATGAAAGAAAACTCTCAGAAACTACGATACCAAGTTGAAAAATTATAGTTTTTCTAATCGATAGCGTCATAGAGGTAGATAGAAAGAAAACTTAAACGCGATTGAAATCACGAGAAACAGTACCAACATACAAATAAGAAATATCGGCCATTGAAAGTAAATTGGAACACCTGTGAGTGAATAACTAAGCAATTGAATGGAGTTGGCAGAGTTACGATTTTAAGGGTAGCTTTAAATTTACATGCGAAAAAAAAACTTTACACGCATTCATCGACGAGCTACGATAAATTGTTATTCCAGTTAAAATACAAAGCGCCAGGACGTGGTAAATTTGCACATGACCGTGTTATTTTAAACAGCACGTCAGGATTAAAATTATTGCATTTGGACAATAGAGAAACTATATACATTATACATATTTACATGTCTGTACCATATCACGGGCCAACAGTGTCCCGGACGTTTGGGAGGCGTGCGTGGAGCCGAAGCCAACACGTAGAGGCCCTTTA